>CM070836.1:11156291-11436021 GCA_036326025.1 Chrosomus eos | reverse complement strand
AGGGCCCCATTAGTTATTGAAACGAGCCCCCAGATGCTTAAAGGGACACTCCACCCATTTGCATTAAGCTTTCCATTGTTAGAAACCCAGTCATACTATTGAATGGTCGTGCAACACTCTCTCATTTTCCCCTGAGACGAGAGAAATCCACTATTTACCTTTTTCACTTCCTCCTACAATGACGCAAAAATCATCATTTTACGTCATTGTAGGAGGAAGTGTAAGAGGGGGGAATTTCTGTAAAGACTACAAGCACCATTTCAAACCCGCCCATAGGGGGTTGGACCTAATGCACTAACAGACCTATCACAGATCAGTGGGTGGGACTTCACTTGCAGATACTGAAATCAATATCAGCCATCTTGTTTATAAGCTAAGCTAACAAGCGCTGTGGAGATAGGAAGTTACGACAATGACGGAATAAACTAAACATAATATGGAAGAAGAGGATTTTGAAATTCTGCTGCTCGAATCCGATGTTCATGGCTATCTTTACGAGCCGCAGTATAGTGAAGAGCAGCTGAGGCTGATGGAGGAACAGGAGGCGGCTGCCTGTCGCGGACTGAGCCCGGACTGGCTCGAGCTGAGGCGGACTGCTGGTGCCTGTGCTGTCGCTGTGCGCTTCGGACACAGATAGAGTCCGTCTGCTCTGCTGCAGAGAATTTCAACGATGGCAATTTCTCCTGGACAAAATTTCTAAATCAGACGAGCACACGGACGTTTGTGTTGTGATGTGAACCGTCCTAGTTTCGCACCGCATATGTTCTGACTGAACATCCAGGTATCATGCAATAATTCACCATATAGAAAGAAATACAAACGAGGAGTAATTCGCTAATTTTGCCAGTTTGCCAATGTAACGGGTTCGTTGTTGTGGTAAGAGGAGGCGGGAACCGGCGAACATTTAAACATTTTAATAGTCAAATAAACAAATACAAAACAAAAGTTTAAGCCAGCTGGCCACACACAACAGAAACAAAACATAACATAACATCAGGCCTGTTCCTTTTATGCCTCCGCTCCTCCGTGAGAGATATAAGACCGCTGCGTCTCACAGGTGTCATTCATTATGACTCGCGCCGTCCTCTCACGTCCCTCGCCCTCGTCCTGCTCGCCACAGCCAACTAACTAGACATTTTGTGTGAAATGAATTTCAAACTCTTTTGGCAGCTAACGTTAGCCTTGTAGAAGGAAGAGTGATTTCTCTGATGTTTGCGCTGTTCTGGATTAGTGGGAGTGGCTTGAGGAGCTGTGCAATGTGGTGCATTGTGGGAGTTGTTGTCTTACATACAAATGCGCCCTTCAGTTATTTTCTGTCTTTTCTCGGTCAAGATGGCACCAAATTCAAAATTTCTTTTACATTTCGACTACATATATGAGCCACTTTCAATAAAGATTAATGTTGAAATGGGTGGAATGACCCTTTAAGGCCGCCACTCAGATAAGGTCAGGATTGCCGAAGTGCGTTTATTTTAGGCTATTTATTTATTTTTATCCCTGCGCGCCGATCGGAGACGGAGTTCACAGCTGATATTCTGAGAGCTTTCTAGTCTCGCGGCTGTCATCAGCAGCGCGTTGTATCGCCCAATCAGCGGATGGCGGGCGGGTGCGGTTAAGAAAATTGGTCAAAAACGTTGGTGCGGATGGATGGCGGACGGATGATGAGTTTTGTGATGCGGTTGCAGATGAAATAATAGCCCATCCGCGCATCTCTTAAATTGACATGACAGAGAGGCAATTTACGAACGCACCCAAAATAGCCTAGTTTTTTATGTACCTGTTCGTTTTTTTTAATAAAAATGACTAAATTCACACACTTTTACGATGTTTTTGGGACTCAAACTGTTGGACAGCTAATTCAGAAAAAATACTTCAAAATTTAAGACTTTATAAACCCGTGATAAGACTTAATACTTTTTAAGGGTCTTAATTTTCCCAAAATTGATTTATCACCTTTTAATACTTTTCAAGTCCCCGCGGATACCCTGTTATTTGTGTTCGCGCTCTATAGTCTGAAGACCATCAAATGTTTATAATGTTGCTGCCTGCAACTGTAGTGATTGACAGCTTCAGTACATCTGAACATGGTCAAATTAAATTATGCCATTTTTGATGAGAGGTAATGGCACAGTACATACAGGGGTTGAACAAAACTAAAATACTGATCAATAGTGTTACCTCGACTCTCATGTTTCCAACAAAACTGTTCATCGGAAGTAGGGCTGCAACGATTCGTCGACGTTGTCGACAAAAATCGATAATAGAAATAGTCGACAATGAATTTCATTGTCGAAGTTGTCGCCAGACATGTTTTTTCCGACCGAGGCATCTCTCTTCCTAGAGTCGCACATGCGAATGAGCTTCTCTGCTGAGCAATAACATACAGAAATGGCGGCGTCCAACGCAGCAGCTGCGCGTACCAAAACATCTAAAGTTTGGGAGCATTTTAGCCTGGATACGGCGAATAAAAAGATTACCTGCATGTAGGGCTGCACGATATATCATTTTAGCATCGCTATCGCGATGTGCGCATCCACGATAGTCACATCGAGGATATGTGCGATGTCAGTTGATGCGTGATTCATGATCAGTATGCTACGAGTCAGCAGCTCCCCGGCCAGTAATGCTTGTGATTCGCGGATTTTTATCATTTTGCTAGTCCTGTCAGTTTAAACATCAAGGGCAAGAAGACTGGAACTTGTGCGCTGTTTTCTGTCAGCCTTACTAATGCGTTTGTCCCACAAAAGTTTGACAGGTGAGTGATGTATTGTAGATGACTGACAGCTGCGCTTGTTTAACTGAGAGAACGAGGCGCGCGCGCACTCTCTCTCTCTCTCTCTCTCTCTCTCTCTCTCTCCTCTCTCTCTCTCCTCTCCTCTCTCCTCTCTCTCATATTAGTGAATTGATTTGACTGAATGTCTTTGAGATTGCACGATGGTAAAAGGTCGGAAGACCGACGTTTTTTTTTTTTAACTAACTACCACTGGTTGCGAATTGTGCTCAAATAACGTCGGAAAAAAAAATCTGAAACAATTTACAATAAGGTTCCATTTATTAAAGTCTAGTTAAGTACATTAGTTAACATTTGTTAATATTAGTTTATCCACTATGTGGATTTACTCCATGACAAAACCACCCCAGTCATTCTAGAATGATTCATTCTTTCCAAATAGAGCTATTTAAATCATCTGGTGAAATTGTTTTTATATCGCAATATATATCGCAGAAAAATAAAATATCGCAATGTGATTTTTTACCAATATCGTACTGCAGTCCTACTGCATGGTTTGCAAAGTAGTCCTTGCGTATCACGGCAGCACCTCGGTGATGCACGAACATTTAAAGAGAAAGCACGTCGGACAGCTGAATGAAACGGAGTTTGACTCGCCTCGGTAAGATTTAAATAACATGGAAGCCAATACGTTTTGTTTTGGATGTACATTGTACATTTTATAAGTGTATTTTCGGTAAAAAAATATATATATAAAATATGCTTTTTTCATTGAAGTAACCTCTTCTTTCTTGTGTTTACTATCATTTTCCACAGAATTAAAGCAATCTCATGCTAAATTTTAGAAAAATTTAATAATTTTCCGATTAGTCGACTAATCGTTTCAATAGTCGGTGACTAGTCGACTATTAAAATAGTCGTTAGTTGCAGCCCTAATCGGAAGGGCCACAGATTAAATTTTCATGGCCGGCGGCTATAGCCATATAACGCTCATAGCCTTGTGAAAAGGTATATCTAAATCAGATGGGCTGCAGCATTTATGTTGCAGCATTATGTTGTGTTTTTCACCCCCAAAAAAAATAAAAAATCAGTTAAGTCAGTAAAGGTTTTCGGTACCGCTTCCTTTTACAGTACAGTACTTACAGTGTACTTACCTAGAAAGTACTGGCTAATATAAGGTAAGTACATGGAACAGGGGTAGGTTTAGGGGTAGGTTCAGGGTTAGTACTAGTTATTACCCAGTAATTGTAGTTACTAAAATAAGTACATAGTATTTACATGGGTAACTGGACTGTAAAAGGAAGCGTTACCAGGTTTTCCTCCACCAGCATCAAATAGTGCCACAGCCACTGTTCTGGAAGAGGAATGATAAAAAAAAAGTGCAGGACTTTTTTCAGTCATTCCCAGGACAAATGATGCTGTATTGGCCACAGGAGACCCTACACTAACAATAAATTATTTTACCCAATACTAATAATAAATGATTGTGGTCTAAAACTAGGTGTTTCCGTTTCATTGTCCAACCCCTGTCCATGAGCATGTAGTATTGGTACACCAGCTACATATTCATCCATTCAAAATATTTGACTTACTTATATATCTTCTCAAGACATTCTCTATTTGTTTCTGTTGAAAGCGTCCTTTGATTACAAGCTGGTTATTTCCATCTATGGAGCCACTAGATGTAAGAAGACATCTCTTTAGTTACAGGAAAAAAAATCACCTTTTCACTTCTGACAATTATTGAAAAGCAATTAATAACTCACCTTGTTCCTAACTCGGCTAACAGGAATGCCAAAAGATGTTTAGGCTGTCGATGCAACCTGAAGATGAAAAAAGTAAACATGCAATGGTTTTAGGCCAATATATTAGAATCACTGATTTGATTTGATTTAATTCATATATTGCTCAATGTCAATAAAAATGTCAAAATTAAAGAAAAGGAAAACACTTATTAGAAAAGGTACAGTTTGCACCATATTGGTTTCATAAACTCACAAACTTTTCCATTGCCCTCACTCTGAATACATGCGTGTACACGTCGCCTATTTCAAGACGATTTTAAAAATATTTTTCAATTTAAAGTTTTTTATTATTTTTTTTTTTTACAAATATCATTTATTAAATATACATTAAACTATTTTTTGTAATTTAATTATGAATTTATTTAATTATAATTTATTTTAGTTATTTATTAATACAGAAATATCATAAGATTTGTAATTTTACAACCTCATTGTTAGTATGATTTTTTTGTGTGCTCTAATGTATCTTTGAATAAATTAAAAGGTAGGACAAAAATAGCGTAATGTGTGACTGACCCATATATCATCCATTTCCTAGAAAATACATTCAGTTTTTTAAAAAAGTTTCTTTTTTTAAAGACCATAAGCATTCCTAGTTTTCTCTAGAACCCAGACTCAGCAGACATGCTAAGTGTTTGCACTCACAGTTTGCAGATGTCAGTGAAGTTTACAAAAGATGTTTTCTTTGTCCCAACTCGGACCACCTGAGGGGGCTTCATCACAAACTTCCTCTTCTCTCCTGCAACCATATCAGGGTTTTTCTCCCTCATGATGTTAAACACCCGGCTCAACAGCTGTAAAGACGCAGACAAGTAAATAATGTAACAAATTAAAATAAAACTATGCCACAAACACTGGGTAGAGTGATGTGTGATAACTTCATACCTCATCATAAGTGTAATCTCTCTCTGAATCTGCCCATGCTGGGCCTGATTGTGAGCTGAATGTGATGCCTTCTGTGCTTTTATCATCCTCGATGACTGTAATAATATATATGTGAAGAATTAAGACATTTATAAAGAATTCAGACATTCACATTTTTAATCAGCACAAATTAAATCTTTGTCAAACTCAGAGGAAAAAAACAAAAGATTTTTTCCTTTTACATTAATGTCAATGTCACTATTTATACAAGCACAATTTAAAACAACAACAGTTGACCAGTGTGCTGTACATAGCATAATAAAGATAGAACTCAATAGAGTATAATATAGAATTCAATAGAGACAGACAAACAATAACCAGTCAAAATAGGCACAGCATCGATTTAAATCTATAGAAAACAAATAAGATTTAAGATGCACTGATACTGATCGACACCGATACAGCACACGTGTCATGTGGATTAAAAAACAGCAGGACGTTTGCAAGTCAAAAAGTTTCATGAATGCAAACATCCAGAGATGGAAAATAAGAAACTTATCAAAGGAGCAAAGACAGACACGAACAAGCAAAACTCTCTCTCACACACACACACGCACACCTTCAAAGGCAATATATGTGCATCTCCATGACAACAACAACAAATTTTATTATTTGATGCCCCAAAATTTGCGTCTCAGACAGCGCATGAATACTGAATTGAATTCTCTTTCACATCTTGCGCTTCTATGGATGAATTCACACAAAATTATGTAAAAACGCCCTTTCTTGGGGAGTATCACATAGTTGGTTATATCTCAAGTGAACGTAGACAGTAGCCTATTCATATTTCACCTGTGCATTCGGTCATAAAGGGACAGCAGTCTAATAAACCTGCTGCTGTTTTAATCAAACAGAGGACAAATAAATCACTCACTGCTCTTAACTAAACACCTTTTGTAACTTTATAAAGACCCATCTATATTTAATTTATAAAGTAATGAATATGCAGTGTTATTTCACATTTGATTACTTTATTCAAATTTCTGTACCTGAAAACGTACTCGGTTACTAACGTAACCTCGGTTCTCTCTAGAGAGGGAACGAGTACTGCGTAATATCTTACGCTATGGGGAAACACTCTTTCCTCGAGATATTGAAGCCAAAAATTACCCTTAATTTTTTAATCATGCAAAACGCTTTTGCAGCAGCAAGCAGACAAGGGCGAAACAGCTCGCACGCCCATTGGCTGCCTCGCTGGAAAAGCTGCAGCCTATCGAGTGAGGCACTGCGTGACGTAATGACGAATGAGGACGCTTCGCGCTCATTTCGTCATGTCCCGCCAGTATAGGCGTGGTCTCGCCCTATAAATACCCCCTCGATAGCTGTATTTCTCTGATTTTGTACGCCGAAGCGAACCAGAGCATAGTCCAAGCACGGCAAGATACGCAGTACTCGTTCCCTCTCTAGAGAGAACCGAGGTTACGTTAGTAACCGAGTACGTTCTCTTACGAGAGTATCTCTCGTACTGCGTAATATCTTACGCTATGGGGACCCCATGCAAAACGCCGTGCGGACAGGGATCCAACACCAGAGGCCCCGGGGCACATCTAGTGCACAATCACCACAACTCACACAGAGTAGAGGAGGAGAGGCTAGAAGCATCACTCCTTCATAAAAGTCCCGTAGGGGTACCGACCCGCAAGGGTACACATAGCCGCATTGGCGGCCGATAAGCCCGAAGTTCAGACGCAAAGCTTAGCTTGTAGGGGCACCTCAGGTTATAGTACTTGATAAATGTAGACGGCGAGGCCCAGCCCGCAGCCGTACAGATATCCTGCAGGGAGACCCCGCTATACCATGCCCACGACGAGGCCACGCCTCTCGTGGAGTGCGCTTTGACACCCAATGGGCACCGCAGGCCCTTGGAAGTGTAAGCCAGCGCTATGGCATCCACTATCCATCTGGATAGGCTCTGTTTTGAAGCAGGGGAGTCCCTTAGAACGGCCGCCAAACAAAACGAAAAGCTGCTCGGTCTGTCTGAACTCAGCCGAGCGGGACACATAAGCCCTTAACGCCCTGACAGGGCAAAGGAGACTCGCGTCCCTCTCCTCATCGAGAACCGGAAGGGCTGACAGGGAAATTACCTGGGCCCTAAACGGTGTATTGAGGATTTCGGCACGTAGCCGTGCCTCGGTTTGAGTACGACCTTAGAGTCGTTAGGCCCAAACTCCAGACATGACGCGCTTACAGAAAGCGCCTGCAAGTCCCCTACACGCTTCACTGAAGCGAGAGCCAATAAAAACACCGTCTTAAGGGACAGGTGCTTCATGTCCGACAGCTGGATCGGCTCAAACGGGGCGCCTTTCATGGCCTCCAAGACCGTGGAAAGGTCCCAAGCCGGGACTGAAGGGGGCCTGGGAGGGTTTAACCTCCGAGCTCCCCGTAGGAAACGCACGACTAAGTCGTTTTTCCCCAGTGACTGGCCAGACACCGGTTTAGCAAACGTTGCTATGGCCCCACGTAAACTTTGAGCGTGGATGGGGTCCTTCCCTTATCCATCAGCTCCTGAAGGAAGGCAAGCACTTCCTTAACCCCGCAGTCCACAGGTGAAAAGCCACGGGCTCGACACCAAGTAGAGAACACCGACCATTTCGAGGCATAGAGCCGTCTGGTAGACGGAGCTCTAGCCTGCGCGATCGTGTTTAGCACTCCTTCCGGGAGGCTAGCGGGTACCCGTTGATGGCCCATGCGTGCAGGGACCACAGTTCCGGGTGAGGATGCCAAATCGAGCCCTCCGCCTGAGAGAGGAGATCTCTCCTCAACGGTACAGGCCACGGGGCAGTGCTGGCCATCCGCATCAGGACCGGAAACCAAGCCTGGTTCGTCCAGAGCGGAGCTACAAGCAGCATTTGGGCATCCATTTTCCCTGATCCGCTCCAACACCTGAGGCAGGAGCGAGACCGGGGGAAAAGCATACAGGGGACCGCTGGGCCAAGCATGGGCCAGCGCGTCCCTGCCCTTCGAGAAGAATACTGGGCAGTGAGCGTTCTCGCGAGACGCGAACAGGTCCACCTGCGCTCTGCCAAACGTTTCCCACAGCAGCTGGACCGTCTGCGGATGCAGCGACCATTCTCCTGTCGGGACGTTGTCTCTGGACAGCATGTCTGGACCCGTATTCAGGTGCCCAGGCACGTGCGCCGCTTTCAAAGAAAGGAGGTTGCGCTGGGCCCAGACCAAGAGGGGTTCCGTCAGCCTGCAAAGGCGTGCGGACCCGAGGCCGCCCTGGCGATTTATGTACGCCACCACTGACTTGTTGTCCGACCGGACCAAGACGTGGTGGCCCTTTATCAGGGGACGGAAGCGCCGTAGCGCTTTGTCGACTGCTATCAATTCCAAGGCAGTTTATGTGAAGGAGCTTCTCCTGCTCTGACCATAGGCCAGCCAGCGGCCTGCCCTCGAGCAGCGCTCCCCACCCCGTGGTGGAGGCGTCCGTAGACACCACCTTCACCCTTGAGGCGGTCCCCAGACTCACACCAGACTGATACCAGCTGGTCACTTTCCATGGTTTCAGAGCCGAAACGCACCGTTGGTCGACCCTGAAGCGACACCGGCCCGTGGTCCATGCCCAGGGCGGGACCCGTGCCTTCAGCCACCTCTGCAGTGGGCGCATGCGAAGCAGGCCCAGCTGGAGTACAGGGGATGCCGAGGCCATCAGGCCCAGCATTTTCTGAAACCGTCCGAGCGGGACTATAGAGCCGTGGCGGAAGGATTCCGCGACGCGCTGAATACTTAGTACGCGCTCCGGTGACAGGCGTGCCGTCATGGATAGCGAGTCCAACACTGTTCCCAGGAAAGAAATTCTCTGGCTGGGACACAGCGAGCTCTTTTCCCAGTTGACTGTCAGGCCCAGTGTCTCGAGATGCTCGAGCAGTGTGGCCCTGTGTTCTATGAGCTCTGACCGTGATCGAGCTAGAATCAGCCAATCGTCCAAGTAGTTCATAACTCGCATGCCCTGAAGTCTCAGGGGCGCGAGAGCCGCGTCCATGCACTTCGTAAATGTACGGGGTGCCAAGGACAGGCCGAACGGGGACAGGCCCTCGAACGCGAATCTCAAGAATCGCCTGTGATGGGACGCTATTTGTATTTGGAAATAGGCGTCTTTCAGATCTATTGACATAAACCAGTCCCCTTGGCGCACTTGCGCGAGGATTCTCCTGGTCGTAAGCATCCTGAACTGGCGCTTCACAAGCGCTTTGTTCAGCTGTCTCAGATCTAGAATGGGTCTGAAGCCCCCATCTTTTTTCGGTACCAGAAAATATCTGCTGTATAAGCCCCCTTCGCTCTGAGCCTGAGAAATGGGCTCTATGGCCCCTTTGCTCAGTAATTTCGCTATCTCGGCTCGAAGTAGATGATACTTCGTTTCTCACCGTAGTCTCGACGGGCGCCGTACAACGGCGTGGACGTCGTGCGAATTGTAGCGAGTAGCCTCTCTTTATAGTGTTCAGCACCCAGTCTGATACCCGGGTAGCTTTGACCACGCTTCTGCGTGAATAGCTAGAGGTAGGTATGCAGACCGGGCTCTGGCCATGACCAGGCAACGGCTCGAGAGCCCCGGTACCCTGGGAACACAACGCCGTGCTTACAGCGTTCGAGGCGGGGGGCGCGCTGAACACAGCGGGCAGTCTGGTCGCGCTCAGATTCTCTACGGCGGGACGCACAGCGAGAGTGAGCGGGGCGAATCCCGTGGGATTCGGCTGCTTGCGGGAGGATGTGGGCGCAAACCTACGGGCACATCTACTGCACTGTGCACGCTTTCGGCCGGAGCCGATAGATTGTGTATTGGTTTCGTTTTTACAGAAACCAAGGGACACGCGGCATGCAGCGTGAGCGGGCATTGTATGGGCGCATTCACTACATTGTTTGCACAATCGACCTGAGTCAGATTTATGTGTGCTAGCCTCGCACCGTGGCGGGCTATGTCTGGGTGTGGGAATGGGCACTGGGGCGTGGGCATTCTTACAACACTCATAACACCATCGGCCGTGGCCGGCATACCAGAAAATACACTCTTTATTGGATTTATCTGGGTAGCCATAAAAACGGCTTTTTTGTGCAGGCAAGCGGGCTGAGACACCGGCTGCTTCACTGCTAAATACACTGGCACAGTCACATCGCAAGGAACTGAACGAGCGAATCTTTTCGGTGGGGAACCGGCCGCAGCGGGATCCGAACACCGTCGCTTTCTTAGAGTGGCTAGGAAAGCTTCGAGGCCTCGGGCTTGAGCTCAATCTTCGGCCGGGGCCCGCGCTGAGCGGGGCGGCGTCCAGCAGAGCGAGAGCGCGGTCTCTGATCCCGGGCCTGGCGGCGCTGTGTAGCGGCGGCTGCGGGCGATGCAGGCCGAGGCTGCGAGCTGCGAGCAGACGGCTGCTTAGAGCGACCTGCAGCGGAGCTCGAGCGCTTCGGGAGGAAGTGCTTTATGGCCTGCGAAGTCTTCTGCTCCTCCGAGAATCTGTCCGCGAAATCCTTGACGGCAGATCCGAAGAGGCCCGCAGGGGAAATGGGCGCGTCGAGGAATACAGAGCGCTCAGCTTCCGTCATCTCAGACAGCGTCAACCACAGATGTCTCTCGGCAACGGTGAGAGAGGCCATATTCCGCCCCATGGCCTGAGCAGCGGCTTTAGCGGCGCGTAGAGCAAGGTCCGTAGCGCCTCGTAAATCCGCCACATTGACAGCACCCGGGCCTTCCTCGTCCAATTTAAGGAGAAGGTCGGCCTGGTAAATCTGCAAGATCGCCATAGTATGCAGCGCTGAGACCGCCTGTCCAGCGGCTGTGTAAGCACGCCCGTGCAGCGATGAAGTCACCCGGCAGGCTTTAGAGGGAAGCGTCGTCTGCGCGCGCCGTCCCGCAGAGGGCGGGCAGAGATGCGACGCGACCGCCGCCTCCACAGGAGGAATGGAGAGATATCCTTTATCTCCCGCGCCGGTGACAGAAGAAAAGGCCGCAGAGGTGGAAGTGCGCAGTCTGGCGGAGAAACGGGGCGGTCCATGACTTGGCGACTTCGTCGTGGAGCTCAGGGAGGAAGGGGGCGGCCCTAGACTTAGACGGGGCTTCGTCCTTCTTGAGAAAGCGCCCGTCGAGTCTGTTGCGCGGCGGCAAGGCAGGCGCCTCCCACTCGAGGCCGATGCTCTCCACGGCCTGGGTGAGCAGACGCATCAGCTCAGCCTCAATGCCGGGTCTCTTCCCAGAGGGTTGGCTAGACACGTCAGCGGGGGGAGGTCCACAGAGCTCGCCCAATCCTCGCTATCGGAAGCCACAAGAGAGCATACCTCAGCAGGCTCGTCCAGCTCGGGAGCGGAAGCGGCGGCAGACGGCGGGCGCTGTCCGTCCGGGAGCGACTCAAGTGAAGCCGGCGAAGCAGGCGGGCGAACCGGCGAGCTTTGGCGGGCTGGAGAAGGCTCGGGAGCGCGCTGGGCGCGACGCTTCTTACGGCGCGGCACAGAAGGCTGGGACGCGGGCTCAGAGAACGACGCCAGGCGAGTCCGCAGAGTCACCATAGGCAGAAGTTCGCAGTGCGGGCATCCACCATCCGCGAGCGCGATAGCCGCGTGCTCATGACCCAGGCAGGACACACAGATGACGTGACGGTCCTCATCACTGAGCTGGGAGCGGCACGAGCCACAGAAAGGCATCTTTAAAAAGACGCAGCTCTTTTAGAACAGATAATGGGTGTTGCGTCACGTAAGCAAACACACACACACTTAGCAGAGTAAAAGGATATAGTACGCCGGAAAGCGCAGCAGGTACGGCAGTTGAAGGCGGCTGGGCCAGCGACTTCAGAAGATGGCACGTCCCGCTGAGAAGGCTACAAGTCAACGGCTCGATAGGCTGCAGCTTTTCCAGCGAGGCAGCCAATGGGCGCGCGAGCTGTTTCGCCCTTGTCTGCTTGCTGCTGCAAAAGCATTTTGCATGATTAAAAAATTAAGGGTAATTTTTGGCTTCAATATCTCGAGGAAAGAGTGTTTCCCATAGCGTAAGATATACGCATACGAGAGATACTTCGTAAGAGAACTACTATTAGAACTACATGAAAAGAAAAAAACAGCTGTTTATTAGGGCACGAGCACCGTGCGAGGACCCTCTTGAACTGTTAGATTATTTTTTTAGGCCCGAGCACCCGTGCGAGGTCCCTCTTGAAACTGTTAGGATTATAGGGCCCGAGCACCTGCGAGGACCCTCTTGAACTGTTAGATTCATTTTTTTTCTTTTTTTTCTGCAAAGTAAGCCCCATTTTCGAGGCCGCAACATGCTCGAAAAGTCACCAAATTTTGCACACCTGTCAGGACTGGTGAAAAATTTTGTATTTTGTGGGTTTCGCGGAGGGGCGGGGCAAAATGGCTCACTAGCGCCACCTAGAAAATTAGAAAAAAATAGCCCCTCGTCCATGTTCGACCTACATGCACGAAATTCGGTGGGGACGTGTATCATATCAAGATGCACAAAAAAGCCTCAAGAACCCATACCCTAAACTCGACAGGAAGTCCGCCATTTTGAATTTGGCGGCCATTTTGGGATGATTTACACACTCCGTACTTTGACGAACTCCTCCTAGGGATTTAGTTGGATCGACTTCAAATTTCTGCTGTGCCTTCTAAAGGCATTGACGATGAAAAGTTGTGCTCTCTGCGCGTTTTCGTCAATGGGCGTGTCCGTGGCATCGATGATTCGCCATGAAACAGGAAGTTGGAGTAACTTTGCTGTACATGCTCAGATCTGCACCAAATTTTGCACGATTGACAAGAGTCCCGCCCTGAACACATGTACATGCCGACATTCACCCCCAGTCATAGCGCCACCTGCTGGCAACAGGAAGTGACCTTTAACGAAGCAGCCCCCGCCGCACGATTGACCTACATGTACGAAATTTCTGTGGCACATAAACCATGTCCAGACGCACAGAAAAGCCTCTTGAAGCGATGCCCTAAACCCAACAGGAAGTCGGCCATTTTGAATTTGTCAAATTTTGGCTGATTTACACACTCCGTACTTTAACGAACTCCTCCTAGGGATTTAGTCCGATCGACTTAATTTCTGCTGTGCCTTCTAAAGTCATTGACGATGAAAAGTTGTGCTATCTGCGAGTTTTCGTCAATCGGTGTGTGTCCGTGGCATGGCATCAAAGATCAACTCATCGCCATGACACAGGAATTGGTTGTAACTTCAATGTACATGCTCACATCTGTAGGAAATTTTACACATTTAATTAGAGTCCCGCCCTGAACACATGCACTTGCCGACATTCACCCACAGTCATAGCGCCACCTGCTGGCAACAGGAAGTGACGTATAACACCTTCATGCAGTGTCGAAAAGCATAGCAAATTCACAGCCGCACCGGCAGAGCTCCAGAATATGCAACGCGGCCGCATCACGCCCCGACATGCTACATGTACGAGGGCCCGCCCATCGCTGCTTGCAGCTTTAATTAGGGCCCGAGCACTAAGGTGCGAGGTCCCTCTTGAAACTGTTAGGATTATTTTTAGGGCCCGAGCACTAAGGTGCGAGGTCGCTCTTGAAACTGTTAGGATTATTTTTTTTTCTTTTTTTTTTTTTTTTTTTTTTTTTTTCTGCAAAGTAAGCCCCATTTTCGAGGCCGCAACATGGTCGAAAAGTCACCAAATTTTGCACACACGTCAGGACTGGTGAAAAATTTTGTATTTTGTGGTTTTCGCGGATGGGCGTGGCAAAATGGCTCGCTAGCGCCACCTAGAAAATTGAAAAAAATTAGCCCCTCGTCCATGTTCGACCTACATGCACGAAATTTGGTGGGGACGTGTATCATATCAAGACGCACAAAAAAGCCTCAAGAACCCATACCCTAAACTCGACAGGAAGTCCGCCATTTTGAATTTGGCGGCCATTTTGGGACGATTTACACACTCCGTACTTTAACGAACTCCTCCAAGGGATTTAGTCCGAACGACTTAATTTCTGCTGTGCCTTCTAAAGGCATTGACGATGAAAAGTTGTGCTATCTGCGCGTTTTCATCAATGGGCGTGTCCGTGGCATCGATGATTCGCCATGAAACAGGAAGTTGGAGTAACTTTGCTGTACATGATCAGATCTGCACCAAATTTTGCACGCTCAACAAGAGTCCCGCCCTGAACACATGTACATGCCGACATTCACCCCCAGTCATAGCGCCACCTGCTGGCAACAGGAAGTGACCTTTAACGAAGCAGCCCCCGCCGCACGTTTGACCTACATGTACGAAATTTCTGTGGCACATCTACCATGTCCAGACGCACAAAAAAGCCTCTTGGAGCGATGCCCTAAACCCAACAGGAAGTCGGCCATTTTTAATTTTACGTCAAATTTTGGCTGATTTACACACTCCGTACTTTAACGAACTCCTCCTAGGGATTTAGTCCGATCGACTTGAAATTTCTGCTGTGACTTCTAAAAGCATTGACGATGAAAAGTTGTGCTATCTGCGAGTTTTCGTCAATCGGTGTGTCCGTGGCTTGACATCAAAGATCAACTCATCGCCATGACACAGGAAGTGGTTGTAACTTCAGTGTACATGCTCACAGCTGCACCAAACTTTACATGTAGGATAAGAGTCCCGCCCTGAACTCATATACATGCCCACATTCACCCACAGTCATAGCTGGCAACAGGAAGTGACGTATAACGCCTTCATGCAATGTCTGAAAAGCGTAGCAAATTCACAGCCGCACTGGCAGCGCTCCAGAATATGCAACAGAATATGCGGCCGCATCACTCCCCGATGCGCTACATGTGCGAGGGCCCGCCTATCGCTGCTTGCAGCTTTAATTTCATTTGTAGCCTTTCTTTTTTCTATTGTATTTATTTGAGCTAATTGTAATTTTATTATTTGATCTTATTTGATTAGACCGTCTTTAATAATGTTTTAAATTTACATTAATTAGGCTAGTAGTTTTGCTGTAGTATCAAAATTAGAATAGAGTATTGTGATATTTTCACTGCTGTCTAAACATTTGAACCACTGACCCAATCCTCAGCACTGAATGAAAGTATTGGTATCAGACTCGTTCAGGAAAAATAGATATTGGTGCATCTCTATTTAAAGTAACACTAAGTAAATTTTCCTCTTCGGTCGCCCTACTGGTTGGAAACAAAATTCTCCATTGCCGCTGTCGTAAATAATCTAGCCTACCGTCGCACGCGCGCTCACTGTTTATCCTGCACCGGCTTCAGAATGAACGATGTCCACAGACAAGGTAGAGTATGTTACATGATTTCATGAAAGGATGATGTATTGCGACATCAGAAACGAAGAAAAACGAAATAATGACTATTGTAGCACTTGACGTAAAGCAGTCGAGTTTGTAGTTCTTTTTTGTGCACGGGTTCCTACCCGAAACCCGAAGTTACATAGTGCCAGTAAAAGCGATACAGACCACGTCAGGCTATGTTAGACGAGTCATTTAACTTATTTTAAGTCGATGTACCATCACAAGGGTCTTGGAAATATATTGTAAAGGTTGAAAAACTACTTAGTGTTACTTTAAAATTATCTACTGTTGCAGCAGTTCTAATAGTAACAGGCAGACCGTACCACAGTTTTGGCGCTGCTTCTACAAATGCCTGGTCACCTCTAATATTTAATTTTGTCCTTTGAGATTCTCAAACCAAGGACAAAAGGTTCCGAGATCTCCCCGAGCAATGTTCCGAAAAGAGATCAGTAAGATAAGATGGTGCCAAGACATTTGGAGATTTGTAGACCATTAAAAGATCTTTAAAATCAATTCTATAGCAGACCAACAACCAGTTTAATGGAATTAGGGTAGGTATTATAGGTTCATGTTTCTTGACACCAGTCAGGAACCTAGCGGCTGCATTTTGTACCACTTGTATCCTAGAAAGAATAGCTTGACTAATTCCTATAAAGAGAGAGTTGCACTGTATTTCAAACTTAAGAAACTTACCCAAGTAACACAAACTGGATCTGAATTATTTTTGCAGACATATGGAAGAAAACGTAACTCAGCTTAGATTTTGTAAAAAATAAAATAAAATAGTTAAAGCCAGTTGAGGCTGATGTGAATTTTAGCAGTACAATTTCATTGTAGATTGCACTACATGCTAACTGAAAGGTTGATTATACACAGTGTTTCAGTAACTCCTAACTTTTATATTTACATTTTTTAAATAACATTAATTATGCAGCACATTCTAATTAAATGAATGTTCATACCATCCTCTTGTTCCACAGTGTCTCTCTCCTCAACAAATTCCACTTTTTTTGCTTTCTTTTTTTTAGCTGGAAGCATCAAGTCCAAATCATCTTCCTCCGTTATTTCCTGCTGGTCTCCCTCAATTCTCAGTTCCTGGTCACCAATAAAATGAAAAGAGACAACAGCCGTTAGAACAACTGTCAAATACGAGAACATATGCTTAATGGGAATCACATTAGTGATGGGAAGTCCAATTCTTTTTCTGAAAACGTATTCTTTTGGACAGTTTGTTTCAATAAACCAGTTAAAAAGACAAAGACAATGCACACGATAGGGCTTTTCACACTGCACTTAAACCTGAGTAATCATCATTCTAAACCAGGGGTTCTCAAAGTCTATATTCAAAGGTCCAAATCAGAATTTTCGTCAATGTCAAAGGTCCGAAACTGTTGGGGGGGTGGGGGGGCGTTTTTTTTGTTGACGGGGGGATAGGGATAGTGACATGCCCCCACGGAAGAAATTTTTTAAAAATAACCCCTGAAATTCAGTTGCATTATATTTTTTTTTATATTTTAATAAATTGCAAAATTTGTATAGCAAAGTAGGCTTAATACAAAACTTAACCACTCAGATATATAAAGGCTATCATGATCATTTTGCCAAAAATTAACCATGTATTTGTTTAGTTCATAATACGTTTTATTTTTAACTTAAACAAATTATACGGAACGGTTGGCAACCCATGAGGCACAAAAGCACATTTGCGCACACACACGTAAGGTCGCTCTCTCCCTCTCTGTCGGTTTGGAGCTCGCAAGCTCTAGATTGCGGGAGATTTGAACTAATTTGCGGGCATCAGGGAGCCGCTATCAATATGCGGGAGACTCCTGGAACTTCCGGGAGACTTGGGATATCTGTGAACGCATACCTCTCTGTCCAATCATCTTTGAAAACTCTATTTTCTTCATCAACTTTTCTTTTCCTGGACAATGACATCCTCCACACCCATTCAAACGCTCGCTGCGGTGAAGTGTCGCGTTGCGCCACTTTTTACAGTCTATGGTTGCGCCTGATTACGTCAAAAGTCATACGCTTACTGGATGTCATGGCAACTAAATCACGGAGGAAAACATTAAATATCTCGCCTTCGTTTTAATTTCGGACCATCTCAAAAAATAAACAAATGATTTTAACATGTGTTTATCAAAGTAGGAAATCCACACTTTTAATCCCTTACACACAATTAGTGCTCTTGAAATACGAAATGGAGGCGGGTCCGGATTGAATTCCCTCCGGGTCCGGATCCGGACCGGAGTCCGGACTTTGAGAAGTACTGTTCTAAACCCTGGTTTTAACCCAGGCCAAAGAACGTATATTTACAAAAAGTGAAAACAAATAGAACGTTCCATTGCAACACCAGCGCCCAGCAGCAGCGCTACGCTTTAGTCATTTTGGGGTGAAAGCCACTCGCCAGTCATATATTATACATATATTTAGTCCAGTGCAGAGGTCATTTTTAGGTTGAAATAATTATATAAAAAGAGGGGGCAGCGGCAGATAATTTTTAACGCAGTGCCGAGGGGGTGCTAGATCATTGACAGGGGGAGCTGCGCACTTTATTAAATGAGCAAAACTTCAATATTTAATATTCAATAATTTTAATTATCACAACTAAAGTTTTAATTTTACTAAATCGAATAAGCACAACATTCAGCATTCAATCAAATATATTATAAAGATTTATTATTTATAATGTTATTTCGACATAATATCTCGTTATTTCGACATACATAATATGTGAGTGTGCAACATAATCAGAGAGTAGCCTATTTATTTTCGTTTGGAATAGTTTCGTTTAAAGATTTAGTTGCAAGCTTTCTATATTTCTGAGGCATATTTCGGTTAATTTATGATGAGATTCGCTCAAGTTCACGAGCACTGCAAGTGGCCGCGCCGTATGTCATGATTATATTGTCTGCTATATTTGCTTATTTATTAAATCCAGGTAGTTGGTTGATTATTTTTTTTTGTTGTAAAATTAAGATACAATTTACACAAAACTAAATTAATTTTAAAGAAAGGCTTTCTACAAAACACAACGTAGGCTAATGAGTCAAAATCATGTATGATCCACTTCATGTCTCCCGATATCATATCCTACTCATGCTGTTCACTTTTCATAAATCAACATGGGGAAAAACACATTATAATATTTGAACAAATATGAAACAAAATGCGCTTATTTAATGGCTACAACAACACGTATAAAGTAGTAGTCCTACAGACTCTCTATTTGTACAACTATTAGGCCTATATAACAGCAATAGAAATAGCTTTACAGTAAACTTCTTATATTGTATATTAATGACCGTTAAAGCAAGAGTATGTAAACAAAAACACAGCCACTGTACAAAATTGTGGCAATTATAGGATAACGGACACAGCTATGCATCATGTTCTATAAGATCATCATGTTTAGCATCCAGGAGATTAAAACGTACAAAATATATTTCAGGCCAAGTGGAGTTGGTAACTAGTAGTAGTAAATGTGTAAAGTTGCATAAAATGGAAATATTCAATAATGCAAGAAAAAACTACCTCAAAAAACTGTTATCTGTGCTGTTGTCCAGTAACTCCCGTTGGAATCTTCATCCCAAAATGGCGGCCGCGCTACCGAAGCGCCACCTAGTGGCTGTTACCAGAAAAGCATCAGAGTTTCGCCTCTTGTGCTTCTATACTCTTTGCCCAGGCTAAAGAAGCAATTCACACATTTTAGAGGCGGTGCTAGCACCGCGTTTTCCCCGGGGTTACGGGGCTTTTGCTGTGTCAACCCCGCATAAAGATTAAATGTTAACCCTAGGTAAATTATGAGAAATGATAACCCAGGATTCAATTTACCCAGGGTTTAGAATGACCTGAGGTTAACCATTTCAGGTGTGAAAAGCCCTAATAAGTGCATTGTATCAAATTATTAATTGTAAACGCTAGTACACCGTAGTTAAAGACAGTTAATTATTAAATAATAATATAAGTTATGCAGCACACTCTAAGTGAATAAAAGTCGATAATAAAACAGAAGTTGCGAATGTCTTTTCTTCCCCATTGCATATCCAAGTGAAATGGATACTCAAACAAGAAAAATGTTAATGGTTTTGATTAAAGATTAGGAGGCCACATTTTTATTTTTTAAAATAATGACGTGAATGGACAAATCATTTAAAGGTGCCATGTGTAATAATTGAGGTAAAAATTTCCAAAAAATGAGCTACACACATCAAAAGAATGAGAAGAAATAAGGGCGATGATGTCATTAAAAAAATGAAAAGTTATAGTGTTGGAGAGATATCAACCTAAATTAGCATTAGCATTACTAGCCCCGGCCCGACTGGTGTTGTAATACCAGTTTCGGCCATGGGAGGCGGTATGCGGGCAACATACATAACCACCAGCCAAACTGCAACACACGAATAACTCGCACTGCTTGTATCTCTTTAATCTCTAAAAATCTCCAAATGCTCCACGTGAAACTGCGGTCTTACTATCGTGTCAATAGATTTGATTAATATGCGCGAGGGAGAGAGAGCAGGACCGCTCTCGTGTTGTTTAAAGACGTGAGAGTGCGCGTGCGCGCGGCCAGGGCTCGCTCTCTGCTCGTAAGTAACGCGTCCTGTCAAGCGCAGCAGCAGCAGTCATTCTAGTCTACATCCTTCACCGATCAAAATAGGCTTTGGCGGGACAAAGCAGACTATTTGACGGTTTTAGAAGATTAACAACCTGAAACTAAAAAACAGACTAGAGTAGGCCAACTTTCTGGAGGTAAACTGCCCCCATCTGGTATGGAATATGTGGAGTTTGAATTGATTTTTTGACATAAGGCACCTTTAAGTGTTAGTACATAGGCCTACTTAAAGACACCTAAAAGAGGGTCCCATTTAATTATCCAGCTATGTAGGCTACTGGTCACAGAAAACCCGGGTAGGAGGTGAAAAACATATCATGTGTATTGCAGTGAATCATTAAATAATTCCCAGACAATTTCCTTATAAACAACTGCTAACCTTTATGCCTTCTTCAATGTCATTTTCAAACACCTTCTTTGGTTTCTTTTTCTTCTTTTTCTGATTAAAGAAGTTCAGATCATCTAAATCATCTGAAGGCTCTGTAAAGATAGTTGGAGAAAAGTGTCATTAAAGGTCCAATCTCAAATAGCACATTATTTACAAACAAGGTTCTGGTTTAAATACATTTGTTGAGAAACATGACTAAATCCAATGCCACAGCACAAGAGAAAAGCAAAACACTGCATGGGTTATGGGGAAAAAAAATGGCCTCTCACCCTTTTTCTTGATTTCATCATCTTCAGGGTCCATTTCTCGCTCCTCTCCTGCTTCAGGCTCAACTTCTCTCTGTTCAACCTGTTGGGTTCCTCTCCAACCCCATCTCCATCTTCGTCGAGCATGAAGGGCTTCTTCTTCTTCTTTTTCTTCTTTGATGTAGTGGGGTCGAATAAAATCTGAGGACACACAAGGCACCAGAATCATTTGCTAAAGCATGCCTCGATGTGGTGAAGGAAATAATACTCATCCGTTTTTAATACTCAAGCAATGTTAAGTGTTCTTTAATTTTATACAATTAGAAATAATACGTAATAATGCAATAAAAAAACAGCCTAGAGCAAACCTAGAGCACGTAATAGGCAACACTGTAACTGCTCTCAATATTCCAAAGTCACAACATTATTGAATATTTCCACTAAAATGTGAATATTAACAAAATATAAAAATAGACCACCACAATACCTCGTCTTCTGACATGATGATTGAATTAAAGATCAATGCTTTTCGTCCTGGTAAATATCGTTCACACGGTTAACTACTCTCATCCACTGTCTTGCATCAGCACAATCAGCGATCTCAGCGCGCAAGCGTTCTTCCGACGACAAATGATTACATCATCTCCACATCCACGACAATACCATGCGACTTTCCATGGCTGCGCCTGCGCCCGAGTGGCTCACTTGATTACTTGACGAGTATGTCAGTATGAATCGTATGAATGTGTGTAATGGTAATATTAATGTAATCTGGACGTAGCCTACTACATTTTTTTAATCATAAATGGGCTTTATTATTTGAATTATTTATTATTATTTATTAAATGCCAGTCACATTACGAATATAGCCTACACATGATAGCAGTCCCACATATAATAAAAAATATTGAACAAATATAGACCACAACTAATAGGAAAAGAAAATATAGAATATAAACAACAATACAAGTAAAAATAAAGAAAAAATAAAGAAAATAAAACAGAAAAGGGAACAGTATAGATCATCTTTTAAATACCATAAAAGCTTGATATAGAGACCTAGTGCGTTTTGCTTTTATATTTTTTAACCCAAGTAGTAGCCAAACTCAATATAATTTTTCTGAAATAACAAAAAAACGGTTTTCCTTTAGCTCATTTTTTGTTTATGTCTATGGAATTTCATCATAATCAAACAAAGATTATAAAGGCCACACTTGATCGCAATCTTTGTCTATTCAAATAAAAATAAAAATGCATCTTTTTCACTAAACTCTTATGCCTAAGCATTTAAAAAGGAAACATTCGAAATCTATCCAAAAAATTTTAGTATAAATGCAATTAAAAAAAATAAGTGGACAACACTTTCTTTCTCAGTCCCACAGAAATCACATTTAAGATCTACATCAGTGTGAAACCTAAGAAAAAGAGTTTTAACAGGGTACCTTATTTTAATGCAATATTTTTTAGGCAGCAACCATGCATATATCCAGTCAATGTTCTCAAGTTTAGAATGGCAGTATGTTTTAGAAGATATTGGGCTGTATTCAGTTTGTAACTTAAAGTAATTATTCCATCTTCAGTAATATTCATCAAACACTATACAATATCTTTATTCTTTAATATTATACCTTTGAATATGTTTGCAATGACCAAACAATGGCCAAAAGTCTTATGTTTAAACATTATATATCGGTTATTCCAAATTATATTTTGAGAAAAACTATAAGCATCCACGAGATAGCACGTGCCTGTGAAAATTACTTAATCTAACTGGAATCTTACTGATTTCAAAGTTGCATCGCAACAGAAAAGCAACCCCACCCCTTTTATTTTTGTATTGAAAGTAATGCTTGATCCATCTATTCTTTAAAATTATTTGAAGTGCTGAAATCGAACCTCCATAACCAACCAAAAATTAGTTAAGGTACCTTTTTTAATGTAATATTTCTCCAAATGAAATTGAAAATATTTTTATCGACTTCTTTAATGATGTTATTCGGGACTTCTAGTGAAATAGCAGGACAGAGCTGACGAGATAAACATTCAGCTTTTGATTAAACAATTATACCATTCATTGACAAGTCTCCATAAATTAAATCAATTTTTAACTTTTTGAACGACAGATTAAATATAATCTGACCTTCCTTTTTATCTTTACATATTTTGATTCCTAAATATTGTAACAACATTCTTTACAGTGATGTCATTAATATCAAGAAGTTCACTATTTTTAATAGTCACATTTGTTTACATTTAATTTGAACCCTGAAACCAGTGAAAAGTTTTTCAAACAATCAATCACACTTTTAATGTCTAATGAATCTCTAACAAATATTGTTGTATCATAATTGACTAATTGACAACATTTTATTTCTCTTTCTAAAAAGCTGATTCTGTGAAAAATATATATTTGTTTTTGTAAATAGTCATTGTCTGAGTTACAAGTAAAAACAAAAAAGGAGATTGGCATCCCTGCCTTATGCCTCTTTCTAAAAGAAATCTGGGGGTAGTGCCATGTGCAAATTTTACTGAGCTATCCCATTACATAAAGTATAAATGTCAAGTCAAATCAAGTCACCTTTATTTATATAGCGCTTTTTACAATACAAATTGTTTCAAAGCAGCTTTACAGAGATAACAGGAAAACAATGTTGTACTAGTATTGTTCAATTGAAAATTAAATGTCCCCAACTAAGCAAGCCAAAAGGCGAAGGCAACAGTGGCAAGGAACCAAAACTCCATCAGGTGACAGAATGGAGAAAAAAACCTTGGGAGAACCGGCTCAGTCGGGGGGCCAGTCCTCCTTTGGCCAACGAATGAACAGTGTATGATTATGAGTTAGGCAGCATAATGTCAGGAGTCAGATTGGATCAGAACTTTCACGATATTATCCAGTTCATCTGGTTGGGTTGGGTCATCCGGCCGGTGAGGAGATGACCCTTTTAAAAAAATTACCAAAGCCCCAAAAAATCCAAAGCTAAAAATAAATTTGTGGTTAACGGTGTCAAATGCTTTATGAAAATCTACCAAAAATATAAACCTTTCACTATCAATATATACTCATTAAAATCAATTAAAACTAGGCCCAAGCGAACATTATACTGTATGTTTGCCCTTCATGAATCCTGATTGGCAATCATCTAAAAAAAATTTAAGCATTTTTTTTTATCTTTCTGCAAAAAATAATGGCATACACATTTAATATTGTTAAGTCATGAAATAGGTCTCCAATTGTTGGTTAGGGTGGCATGTTGTCATTATCATGTGACCTACCAGTGTAATCTTTACTGCCATTCATAAACCCTCTACCATGGGATAATGTCCATCGTCTGCACACTTTTCATAATCACGCCGGAAGAAGTAGATCATCCGTGACCCCGGTACTTTTTATTTAATTTTTTATTGAACAATATGTCATGTACAAACAACATTGCAACAAAAAATAAAATTATTACAATATGACAGTAAAGTAAAAAAAAAAAAAAAGGAGCTAGGGTTTACTTTTCAAGTAATGTTCTTCTATTATAGCAAAAACTCTTTTGCATTTTTACTTTTCATCATTTTTAGACCATTTGTATAGGAAAGAAACTCATTGTGAAATACACAAAACTTACTTTCTTGCCTAATCTTTTACTACTGTGAATTCAGACATGCTTCTATTGTCACATGGCCTACTGTTTTTCGCCTATATAGTTTAGAAGTATGCTATTTCGGGTGCTGTCAAAGATGTGTTTCAATTTAGATTTATTAATTATTATTATTTTGATTATTAGTTTGGTTTGTAGCTTCTTCTTCCAAAGATGTATGGCGAACACCATGAATCAAACATGTTAAACAAATTAGCAACTTTCTTTTCAGAAACAAACAGCCATGTGGTTTATTGAAAATGAATCCACCCAAACCCCTTACCTACATTAAGGTAAAATAAAGAACATCAAAAGGGACTTGGCAAGGAATAAACAAAAAAGACAAGAGAAGAATATACAGTATACACCACACTCTTCCCTGTAAATGTTATCGGTCAGCTGAGGCATTTTACGGTTAGTCATTTGAAGACATGCCACTCAAATTGAATCAGCTTGCCATTAAATAAGGCACATAACACATCAGTGTATGCTTTTGAGTGCAAGAACCAAGACAGAAGTTACTTTTTTATACATAATTTTAACAAGAGCTAAGGTAGATGCCACAGAAAGACTAACACCATAACACCAAAGAAAAGGAATCCAAAAGTTTAATGATCTATCAAATAAACGCCATCTGAATTTTTTCAAATATACATACACCAAATATGCCTCAACCTGAATAGATACAGCCTTTTTCAAAAAAGTATATGCTCCCATATGAGGAAAAAAAAATTAGTAGTTTATTTTGAATAATTACAGTCATCTACTGCCAGGGGAAAACCCTCAGCATATCAATGAATCAGACCAGAAAAGATCTCAATGGGAAAAGTCTGTTATTAAATAGTAGAAAAAAGAAAATAGAAATAGAAAAAAGTAATTTTCCGCAACTATTCGGACACAGCATCCAAACAATACATGATGGGCAGTCATATATTATATTATATTATATATATATATATATATATATATATATATATATATATATATATATATATATATATATATATATATATATATATATATATATAATTAAGCTAATGTCAGTTAATCCAGGGTTTTTTGTTTGTTACTAAATCATTATGGCATTGTCAACAAGCTGTAAAAATGTTTATGTTGTTGGAAGAACTGAATAACATTAATCTAACAGAACACATTTAGATCAAAGTTTGAAGCAAACAATAGTACCAAACTTATTTAATATATCAGAAGAGATGAGAGAAAGTTGACCATGAATATGAAACTTGTGTGTAGGCAAAAATGCTAATTTCATGACAAATCGAAACAACCAGTTTCTGAAGTCAAATAAGAAACAAAAAATAGAAACATTAATTCATTACCTAAATAACAATGGCCAAATATTCAAGGGTCACGTCACATATTAAATCATCAGTTTGTATTGTCTAATTTACTTTAAAAACCTGCTTCATATCCATTTTTGTTTGTAACTTGTTTTTCTAGACTTATTTTAGTCATACTGCAAGAGAAATGGTAACTCAGAAAATTTGTTTTGTAGTGTTAACCCTCTGAAGGTACATGGGTTGGCCTACACAAGCCAACAAGAGCAAGCAATGAAAGTCTGTCAGATTGGGTAAATTCACATGGCCCATGCCTTGAGTTCTTCCATGTCATCTTCATCCTCCTCTTCTCTCTTTTTGTGGGCTGGAGAAACACAAAGACAGATGGTTATTGAGGGTTTCCACAGGGGAACCTCTCTGCATGTTAGAATAAAAGACTAAATTTAAGTGGTATTCCCCTTTTCTTCTTAACTTACCAAGTTTAAGTTATTTTTAACTTACCAAAATCCAACTTCATATGTAAAGTTTTGATATTTCATATGTAAAGTATTTTTTAGTTTGTGAGATACAAAACAAATCATTACCAATCTACAATAGTCAGTCAATAGGTTTTTTGGCAACACTTTACAATAAGGTTCATTAGTCAACATGAACTAAGAATAAACAATACTTATTTAGCAAAGGTTGTATTTGTTAACATTAGTTAATGCACTGTGAACTGACATGAAAAATGAACAGTTGTATTTTTATTAACTAACATTGACAAAGATTAATAAATGCAGTAACAAATGTATTGCTCATTGTCAGTTCATGTTAGTTAATACTTTATCTAATGAACCTTATTGTAAAGTGTTACCGACTTTTTAATAGACTTAAATCATGTGAATTTTGGTACTATGTTGATATGTAATGAACAACATGAAACGAACCGACAGCTGTTTTTTTGGGTAATGGATTTGAAGGCACATTGGGCAGGGGGACATCCTCTGTGCCACTAATTTCCAGCAGGTTCTTGTCCAGTTCCTCCTGTTCCAACTCCTCCAATTCAGCCAAGAGCTCATCCTAGAAAAAGCAAGAATCTTATTGTTCATTCAACATCTGTAAAAACTGCATTTGAAGAGAATGTTGGAGCAAAAAGCAATGAGGAATACATCTATGTAAATATCTATTAACAACCATTTATCTTAATCAGAGGGTTAGGCAGAAATGTTCTAACATGCACTATGCAACAACAAAGTCAAGTAGTGAAAATACTTCTATTGCTATTTGTTTTATGTTAAATAGAAAAATTAACAATAGTAAATTTCTAATTTCCTAAGTATCTGCTTCATATTCCTTTTGCTTTTTTTGTTAGCAGCAAAGAACTCTACAAGTATGTGTTAATCCTGATGATCATGTTCTCCAGCATGATTTAAGATGACCCAAAGAGCATCTTGTGCTTCAATGTAAGCAAAAACAGAACGAGTCACACGACCAATGTCACAAATGTTCTCAAAATAATGCAGTCATAATGTTTTTTATTCCTAAAACGTTCTGTTAGGGTTAGGCAACACTGGAGACCACATAAAAAAAGCTCACCTCATCAAAGTCTTCTCCAAAACCTACAGGTCTTGAAATGGCATCAGAAATCTCCTGTGCCAACTCCTGCTGGTCTGTGATGTCTTGCATGAGGTCATCCACTTTGTCTAGATCCCTGAAAACATTCAATAATATAATTATGTGCTGCATTCTGTGCTAAGGAATAAACAGGACAAGGACATTTGAATCAAGTATCTTACATATTTTCATGGGCTGTCTTCATGGCCTTGGCAGCAAAACCCATGTTTTTAAGCACTTCTGTGTTTGTATTGGCATTCTCTAATGCTTCTCGCTGGAACTCAATAGTGGAGAGAGTTCCATCTATCTGAGCTAGTTGCTTTTCATAACGCTTCTTTCTTTTCAGGGCCTGTAAAGCAGCTTGAGAAAGAAAGAGACAGACATGAACACCATCACTTAATGGTAAAAAATATAGATACAAATTATTTATAGGGTTAATTCAGGCTAATTGGGACATTTTCCCCATTCATCTGTAAAATAAATAAATCACTTAGATTCCCACATATGTAATTAACTTTTCCTCAGGTTATCAATAAAGTTAACATACAACCATACCCAAACAGAAATTCCCAACGTGTGGGATGTTTACAAT
The DNA here is from genome assembly GCA_036326025.1 of Chrosomus eos. NCBI lineage: Eukaryota > Metazoa > Chordata > Actinopteri > Cypriniformes > Leuciscidae > Chrosomus > Chrosomus eos. Next base: position 11,407,980 of record CM070836.1, on the reverse strand, counting down.
ACACTCGATGTATTTAACCATGTTCCCTGTTAATGGCTGTTCTTTCACAACATATCACATGACACTAATCAGACGTTACTAAGCGATATGAAATACAATCCTTTAAGTCAAAACTCTTTTATTCAGTTTCGTGACAGCTGGGATTTTAATGTTCCTATCCACGTTATTCCATAATGTATACGTCCTCCTACCCGACATAGGTTTTAATTTTATAAATCGACTTCATTCATAGTTTCGATTATCACTCAGTTTAGGTCAAGTGACGCATGGGTGTAGCTACCCAACCATACTGAACTCGACGACAGGTAGGGCGAAATAACAAGGTAACGTTAGCTTTCTTTTTAAAGTTATTTAACACACATATGTCAAAACGTTTTTGATACATACCTCGTTTGTTTTTCGTGCCGTTTTTCTTTGCTGTTAATAGCTCCGCATCAATTTTTTGCTCTAAGTACTCTTGTTTCTTGGTTAACATCTCTTCTGTCTCACGTAGTTTCTGGATTGCTTCTTGTGGATTTGGGCCTTTGCCGCCTTTCCCCCCACCGCCAAACAATTTGCCGAACACGGACATATTGTTTTATATTATCCGAAACTTAGAAATCCCTCTGAGTCTGTTTGTTTCTAGACACTACTGCTAACGTCAATCGCTGTTCCGTGTTCAGTTGTTGACTGTCTTACTTCCGCATTCAGGCCTGGTTGTCGTCATGAAACTCGTCATGGTCAGGCCACCCATAGACATAATATAATACATAGACGCCCTATTGGCCGCTTTGGAACGTTGCTGCGATACGTCAACGGGTCCGCCATTTTGCGGAGGGCAAGACTGCACTGTAATCAAGGGTGAGCTGCGTTTTTTTCTGGATAAAAACAAAAACTGTTTTTATATTTAGCAACCGATTTCAGTGGTTTGTATGTGGTGTACAAAAAGTTCCATCTCTAGTTATTTAAAATCTCAATAGTTACACTTGTAAAATATTTGTTTTAATAAAGAATGGTCAAAGCTCAGACTTGTCATGTATCTGGCTTTTTATTCTTGGATAAGAATGATGAAGACCCCCATACTGAGATATAATTTAAGTTTTCTTATTGTGGAAAAAGCATTTTCTGTGATTGACCAGATTTGAGCAATAACAAAGATAACTGATGGATCCATGCTAATACATGTTATGGTACAACTAACATTTGTGAGAAGTAATAGTAAATAGTTTAGTCAATAACATAAACAAATAGTATACAGCAAATAAAATAGTAATGAATAGTATAATTATATAATATCATACAATAATACAATCACAAAAATATTGATAATAGCATATGGTTTATTAATAATACTATAATAATAGCAATAGAATCAATTACAGAATATACACAATAAAAAATAAGTTAAATAGTGACTTATATTTAATATTTAACTCTTTTTGTTAAATTTCAGTTTTATTGATCAGTAATAGCAGAAGTAGCTTCAGTCAAACATACAGCAGGATACAACGTTAAAAAAGCCTAAATATAAAGTTATGAAACTTCACTTTGCCCTCAGCCAAAACGATTTACCAGGGAACCATTTATAGATTAATGAGACCAAAGATCGCCCGTTAGATATACACAAGACGAATAATATCTCATGTTTAATCACTAGACTAGAGACATCCGAGCCGGCGGCAAACTTCAGACGCTCTGGCCGAGGTAAGGCTGTCCTCTGCGGGCTTATTGAGTGCTGAGCGCCCGGTGATCGCGTCGTACAACTCCGAAACCGTCAGATCAAATTTTTAAATAGGCGCTATCTTTATAAACAAACCACATATTTAAGCTTTAAACAACTACATTGTCGACTGAAAAATTATTAAAACTACATTTCGTGACACAATAACAGTAGTATTTTTTAATTTATCCTCTGAACGTTACTATTACTAATTAAATAATGACCAAATACAACCAAAAACAAACGTTCAGTCTTGCCTGTGAAAGATAATTCCTCGAAAGCTTTTTTTCAATTGTGTGGCGATTTGTACAGCCCCAAGCAGCGCACAAAACAGGCATTTTTCTCATTCCCAGTATGAGAGGTATGGGAAAGTTGCCATCCCCAATATGGCGGCGCCGTTGACGTGCGCTCCAGCGGCCAATAGGGCGTCTATGTATTATATTATGTCTATGAGGCCACCTATCAACGCTGCAGCTGCTGGAAAGTGATTGTAAACTTGAACAGATATTTTGGAAACAATGCTTTTTTTAATGCGACGATTTAAATATAATACTGACTGTAAAGGATAATATTTGTTATTACGTGCATGAAGTCAAAAGTAGGCTATTGACAGTTTTGTAAACTTTATAATTTTGAATGGCAAATTCGTTTTACCCTCATCTTCCCTTGCACTTTGTAACACATCTTTCGCTTGCGGCTCTAAATGACCCGAAGCCCTAAAATTATACTTACTTAACTTAGCTTATTTTATTTTGATAATATGTTTTATATTTTTTAATGCAATCTTTAGTATTGTACATTATTTAAGCACATTCCTCACATTCACACTTTCAACTAAAATTCAAAATAACACAATTTAATGCATAACCCTTTTAATTCAGCTCAAAATATCTTACATCGGGTGTTTTTTGGGGGAAAAAAATACAACATGCTATTTCATGATCTTGCCACTAGATGGCCTTATAACTCATATGGAGCAAATTAGCTGTTCCGCTGGGTACTAAAGTCAGTTCTTCCTCAGTATGCATTCAGATTCAGATACACATGAAGACATTGATTAAGTTTGATCATTTTTAATTTGAATTTTGTGCAGTTTTAGGTTTTTCTATGTGTTCTGAAGCATTCCATTCATTCATAAGGGGGTCAAATTGACCCGCCAAGGAAGCTTTGTTAGTTTTTAAAAAATTTAACGACAAAAATCCATTCTTTTTTTTTTTTTGTGTGATTCGTGGTTCAAGTGTGACAAGGGACCTTGGACCCCTCTTATGAACACTTAATTTAAAATAAAAAAATGAATTTCGGGTCAAAATTACTGTAAGAGCCATTATGCACACTTAATGTCTATTGTAGTTCCACTGGTGAACACTGGGTGGAGTATGGGTTTCATTTGGTATAAAGGTAGCCAACGAGTAAGAGACACCAGGTGTAATGGGAAGCAAACAATTTTTGACCGTGTCAAGAACAAGAGAGGACGTGATAACTGTTGATGGCATTCTGTTTGAGCATCTGAACTGAAACCAAATAAAGTATGTACATACAGTACTGGACTGAAGTGCGTTTGCTTTGGAACCACGCGTCAGATATCCCTACTAACACCTCTGAGTGACAAGATGGTCATTTGTCACTACATTTTGTCAAAAATTGCTTCTTTGTGGATTATCACGCATCGCTTTGGAACTTTGAACTTTTTACGGACTAAGCACTGGATTCCGCTGTGGAATTGGATATAGTTGGACGTAGGAATCAAGGACCAGTCGCGACGAAGTGAGCGAATGAATTCAAGGTATGTGTAGTGCTACCTATGAATGACTCTTGTGTGTACACCTCTAATAGCATAAATCCAATGCATTGGTTGCTTAAGTTTACAGTTACTGACAAGGTGAATGAATTCAACACTCTGTGAAAATGAGTGTGAGTAATTGTGGTGAAGATTTTATGGCTGCTGGTAAACAAACAGAGACTAATGTGCCGGTTGAGAAAGTTGAAATGGAGTCTGTGAAAGAAAAACGGTGCATTAAACTTACTCCGAGGGCATTACTGGAAAAGTTGGAAACATTGCAGAAAACAAGAAAGACTAAATTAAACAAAGCAAACAACTTGATGGTTATCATAAGAGATTTTATGTCTAACCGAGAGTATGAAAAGGAAGTGCAATGTTCTTTTGAGAAATTCATAAAACTGTGTGATGAAGTAAAAGAAATGCACAATTCTGTGATGGTTATTTTGCCCAATGAAGAAAAGGAAAAACAACAAACATGGTTCAATGGAAAGATGTTAATTTACAATGGGTTTGAGGATGATGTTCAAAAATGGTTGAGTACTGAAAGTCAAGTTTCATGTTCTGGTGTTGATGACAATGCTTGTCAAGATGACATTCAACCAAATGATAGTGTTTCAAACATTTCCTCACGAGGGTCAAGTAAACCATCCAGTAGAAAAAGTTCTAGCAGTGTGTGTACTGGGAGATCTTCTGCTTCTTCAGCACGAATTATAGCAGAGGCAGAAAAGGCTGCATTAATTGCACGTGCAACTGCTTTAAAGGAGAAACATGCCTTGGAGGTACAACAGGAACAATTGAGGCAAAGACAAGAGCAAATGGATATTGATGCAGAAATCGCTGCTGCTACTGCTAAAATTGCGTTTTTAAACAACTCTGATAATCAGCATCCTAAAACCCTTTCTGATGGTATGAATGCATATTATGATAAAGGAACTACAATGAGCGGCAAAGAAGTTACTCTTAACCCTCATGTTGAGGAATATACGCCAAGGAATTATTCTCAGCAAGCAAGAACAAAGAATGTGATTCAGCAAACTCACAGCGCACTGCAATCTGATCTTCATTCTGTTTCACAAATGCAAGCTTCAAGTGTAATACAGAACAGCAATGGAACATCAACTTCAAACATCTACAGTATTATGCAAAAGCAAAATGAGATTACTGCTCTTCTTGTACAACAACAACAAGCCAGCACACTGCCTCAAAGAGATATTCATGTGTTTGATGGTAATCCTTTGCAATATAGAACTTTCATCCGAGCTTTTGAACATGGAATAGAGGACAAAACCAGCAATGATCGAGATCGTTTGTACTTTCTGGAACAACATACACAAGGTCAACCTAAGGAACTTGTGCGCAGTTGCCAGCACATGGATGCGCAAAGAGGATATGTGCAAGCTAAAGCATTGTTAAAGGAACATTTTGGCAATGAGTTTAAAATAGCTGCTGCATATATAGAGAAAGTACTTGGATGGCCTTCAGTAAAATCAGAGGATGTAAGTTCATTGCAGAGTTATGCTCTCTTTTTGCGTGGATGCTGTAATGCAATGGAAGAAATTGAGTATATGAAGGAGCTGGAGATGCCAAGTAATTTGAAAACAGTTATCATGAAGCTGCCTTATAAATTAAGGGAAACTTGGAGAACTGTTGCTTGTGAACTATTGGAAAGGCACAATCGAAGAGCACAGTTCAGGGATATTGTAACGTTTGTTGAACGTCAAGTCAAAATGTCATCTGATCCATTTTTTGGTGATATCCAGAGTACTCAAACTGTGCAGCAGAAACCTCAACCTAGGAATACAATTAGAAACAGCTTTGCAACAACGGTTGTTACCAACAACAAATCAAGTCAGTGTTGTGTGTCTGATTTTAGATCGAATTCCCAAGTGTTATGTTTGTACTGCAAACGTGATCATTTATTGGAGCAGTGTACACAAATGCAAAGCAAGATGCACAATGAAAAGCTGAACTTTCTAAAGGAGAAAGGTATTTGCTTTGGCTGTCTTTGTGTTGGACACATGAGCAGAGACTGCGATAAGCGCTTGACTTGCACAGTATGTGCCCAAAGGCATCCCAGCATTCTGCATATTCAACAAAAGGAGAGAGTGTGCACTCAAGGACAGAACCTGCCATCACTAGGTAATGCCTTTGTCCAAAGTGGACTTCAAGCGTATGGTCAAACAGGGGCCGGTGATGGAGAATGTGCATTATCAATTGTACCAGTTCAAGTTAAATCCTGTAAAGGACAAAAGGTAATTCAAACATATGCATTTCTTGATCCTGGTAGTTCTGCTACATTTTGTTCAGAACACTTAATGCATCGTTTGAAATTAAAGGGAAAGAAGACTAATATTCTTTTGAAAACAATGGGCAATCAAAGATCTGTTAGTAGTTCTATTTTGACTGGATTGGAAGTGTCTAGCCTTTATGATGACATTTTTTACAGTCTTCCAGAAGTCTTCACTCAGGAGAAAATGCCTGTGTCCAAAGATAACATTGTCACTGAAGGGGATTTGCATAGATGGCCATACCTGAAAGGTGTTAAGATCCCTCAAATTCCTGCTGATGTGGATTTGCTAATTGGAGCAAATGCTTCCAAGGTAATGGAGCCCTGGGAGGTTAAAAACAGTGATGGAGAAGGACCTTATGCAGTTAGAACCCTACTGGGATGGGTTGTGAATGGACCTCTCCAAGGAAGAAAGGACAATGGAAACAGAAGCGAATGTCCGGATGTTACTGTTAATAGGATTTCTGTTGACAAGCTGGAGGAGATGCTCAATAAACAGTATAACCACGACTTTAATGAGATTGCTTCTGAAAACAAAGAAATGTCAAGAGAGGATCATGCATTTATGGAAAAGGTAAACAGGTCAATTGAGCTACTGGATGGACATTACAAATTGAATCTTCCATTTAAAATGGAAAATCCCATGTTGCCAAATAACCTTTGTGTGGCTAAACAACGAATAATGGGATTGAAGAGGAAATTGGACAGAAATAAGACTTTTCATCAAGAATATAAAGTTTTCTTGGATGAGGTCATCAATCAAGGTTATGCTGAAAGAGTACCATTGCATCAGTTGAAACAGGAAGAAGGGAAAGTTTGGTATATCCCTCACCACGGTGTTTATCACCCCAAGAAAGGAACGTTAAGAGTGGTATTTGACTGTGGAGCTGCTTTCAAAGGTACATCGCTTAATGATCAACTGCTGCAAGGCCCGTATCTGACAAATTCACTTCTGGGAGTTCTTGTGAGGTTTCGACAGGAGCCTATTGCATTTATGGCTGATGTGAAGGCAATGTTTCATCAGGTCAAAGTTGCAACAGAGGATACGGATTTTCTTCGTTTTTTGTGGTGGCCAGATGGTGACTTGAAGCAAGAACCTGTGGAATATAGGATGAATGTGCATTTGTTTGGGGCTGTGTCATCCCCAAGCTGTGCTTGTTTTGCACTACGCAGGACAGCAGAAGACAATAAGTGCAACTTTCCAGAAAAGGTCATTGACACAATTCATGCCAACTTTTACATGGATGATTGTCTGAAAAGTGTATCTTCAGCGGAAGATGCCATTTTGATGATCAAAGATCTCACAGCTGTATGTTTAACCGGAGGTTTCCAATTGACCAAATGGGTCAGTAATAGCCGTGCTGTGCTACAAACTGTACCTGAAGAACACCGAGCACATGGCATAAAAATTATGGATTTGGACCAGGATCAACTACCAGTGGAGAGAGCTCTTGGTTTGTTGTGGTGTGTTGAATCGGACACTTTCAAGTTTAAAATGGCCAGCAAAGACCATCCTTGCACCAGGCGTGGTGTTTTGTCAATTGTATGCTCTGTGTATGATCCTTTAGGATTCTTGGCACCATTCACTCTTACAGCAAAATTTCTTCTGCAAGAACTGTGTAGGACAAGATATGGATGGGATGATCCGCTACCCTCAAATCTACAAAGACAATGGTCTTTATGGTTAAAAGAGCTTGAGAGGATTGCAGACTTTAAGGTGGATAGATGTTTAAAGCCCACAGGATTGGACCCACTTACCAACATTCAGTTGCATCATTTCTCTGATGCAAGTACACTTGGATATGGTACTGTAACATATCTTAGGATGGAGACAAACAAGGATGTCCATGTTCGTTTCCTACTTGGCAAATCAAGAGTAGCACCATTGAAGCATGTGACAATTCCACGTCTTGAATTGACAGCCGCTGTACTTGCTGCTCGAGTGGACAGAATGTTGAGGGTAGAGCTACAGTTTCCATTGGTGGAATCAGTATTTTGGACAGATAGTACATCTGTGCTAAAATACATAAAGAATGAGGACAAACGCTTTCTGACCTTTGTGGCCAACAGGATATCTTTTATAAGAGAAGTTACAAGACCGTCGCAGTGGAGGTACATATCTACATCTCAAAATCCTGCCGACTGTTGTTCAAGAGGTATGAAAGCAGACCAGCTGTTATCAAGTGAAGAATGGATCAGTGGACCACACGTTCTATGGAAACCACAGGAAGAGTGGCAAGTACAAATAGTTGATTCTACTCTTAAGGTCAATGATCCTGAGGTAAAGAGGAACATGAGTGTGAACACCATTGGTGTAAATGAAGTGTCAAATGCAACAAACGCCACTCATAGACTGATTGTACACTTCTCAGACTGGATAAAGCTGAAAGTTGCTGTTGCCTGGTTTTTGAGGCTAAAGAAAGTTCTTAGGCAACGGAGTCAAAGGCGAAAAGAAATCAAAACCTCTTTAGATTACTTGGGTGTATTGCCATCTTCCAAGAAAATAGAGAATGAGCTTCAAAAGCTAACATTCTCAACGATTACAAGGAACTTAACTTTGGAGGACCTGACTGAAGCGGAAACCGCTATTGTTGCATTTAGTCAACAGCAACAGTTTGGAAAGGAAATTGCTGCCTTATCAGCTTCATCTGATTTAAGGGTAAAACGAGATAGTAAGTTGTATAAATTGGATCCTGTTTTTCAAGATGGGCTAATAAGAGTTGGAGGACGACTGAGGAATGCTGCTATGCCTGAGGAAAGGAAGCATCCTATTATTCTTTATAAAGATCAGCACTGTGCCACACTCATTTTGCGGCATATTCATCAACAATTGGGTCACAGCGGAAGAAATCATATGCTTTCCAAACTGAGAAAGAAATATTGGATCATTAAAGGTAATGCAGCTGCTAGGAAAATCATATCTAGTTGTGGCCATTGTAGACGTCATGGAGTTAAAGCTGGTGAGCAGAAGATGGCGGACTTGCCAAAAGAGAGACTCATTCCCGACCTTCCTCCATTTACGAACGTAGGAGTGGATTATTTTGGTCCTGTAGAGGTCAAAAGAGGACGCTCCATGGTGAAACGTTATGGGGTCATCTTTACTTGCATGGCAAGTAGAGCAGTTCATCTGGAAGTCGCCTATTCCTTGGACACTGATGCATGCATTAACTCTCTACGCAGATTTATTTGCAGACGAGGACAAGTTGTTCATATAAGATCAGACAATGGTACCAACTTTATTGGAGCAGAACGAGAGTTAAGAGAAACACTCAGTTCATGGAATAAAAGCAAGATTCAAAAGGCAATGCTTCAGAAAGGTGTTCAGTGGAGTTTCAATCCTCCTGGAGGCTCACATTATGGAGGAGTGTGGGAGCGTGTGATCAGAATGGTCAAGAAAATTTTGAGTTCCATCTTACATCAGCAAACTTTGGATGATGAAGGATTTCATACTGTTCTATGTGAAATTGAAGCCATTCTAAATGATCGTCCAATAACAAAGCTCTCAGATGATCCTAATGACCTAGAGCCACTTACTCCAAATCACCTTCTTCAAATGAAAGGCAAGCCAGTTCTACCACCTGGACTCTTTGACCAATCAGAGTTATACAGCAAGAGGAGATGGAAACAGGTCCAATATATGTGCGACTTATTCTGGAGAAGATGGACAGGTGAATACTTGACTTTGCTTCAAGAGCGACAGAGATGGAACAAGGAAAGGAGGAACTTTGTTCCTGGTGACATTGTTGTCATTGTGGACTCTACAGCCCCACGTGGGTCCTGGTTGATGGGACGAGTCTTGGAAGTCTTTCCTGATAAAAACGGACTTGTACGTTCTGTGCGAGTACAAACTAAAACCAATATACTTGAGAGACCTGTGACAAAACTCTGTCTATTGTATGACAGCCTGGAAAAGTAAAGGACTGATTGCAAAGACTATATGTTCTAACAAACAGGAGATTGTTTAAATACAATGTTATATAGTGTCGCTTTGGACTTTAATGTCTCTTTGCATAATTATTGTATTGAATTGTAATGTCTACCTGTCATGTACAATTAGGGGCCGGTGTGTAAGAGCCATTATGCACACTTAATGTCTATTGTAGTTCCACTGGTGAACACTGGGTGGAGTATGGGTTTCATTTGGTATAAAGGTAGCCAACGAGTAAGAGACACCAGGTGTAATGGGAAGCAAACAATTTTTGACCGTGTCAAGAACAAGAGAGGACGTGATAACTGTTGATGGCATTCTGTTTGAGCATCTGAACTGAAACCAAATAAAGTATGTACATACAGTACTGGACTGAAGTGCGTTTGCTTTGGAACCACGCGTCAGATATCCCTACTAACACCTCTGAGTGACAAGATGGTCATTTGTCGCTACAATTACCATGAGAGTTAATAAATGCAGAATGTCCAAATCTCCTCATTTGAATATTGTTTTTCTTAAAGAACTTGCTATTAATTTAAAAATGTATATAGAATAAAATAAAAAAGCAGCTGCTAAACAGTAAAATTACAACTGATGTCCAAACATAATGATTTCAGTCAACTTAGTAAATTTAATTTATGAGTTTACATTTTACAGAACCTTACACGAGGGCTTGGTCAAATTCAGGCCATTATCTTAAGGAAAATAATAATGTTTATGTGAATGAAACTATTTATTGAAAAACAATTATTTAAATATAAAAAATAAATAAATCACTCAATACAGCAAAGACCAGATAGACAAAATATTTATTTAACTGCAGTTCCATTATTATTATTATTATTTTCTTTAATTTTTAACATATTCTTGGCATAATATATGACGGTTACACCCACCGAGAGGGAAAAAGACTAAATGCAAAGCTGTTAAAGAAACCTATACTGTTCTAATAAATGTATGTGGATGTATTCTAATCAGTACATTTGTATTACACAATACATTTTAATATAAAAGAAAGTATCTTTACACATTTTTGATAAAATAAGGGTGAGAAATAGCTTGGCGAGTGGCATACATTTTAAATGTAGCTGTCTCTTTAACTTTCCCATCCCCCATTACTTTTTTTTTTTTAGAATGTAGTTAAAGTAACACTAAGTAACAATTTTCAACCTTCATAATATATTTCCAAGACCGTTGTGATGGTACATCGACTTAAAATAAGTTAAATGACACGTCTGCCATAGCCTGACGTGGTCTGTATCGCTTTTACTGCCACTATGTAACTTCGGGTTTCGGGTCGGAACCCGACCACAAAAAGAACTACAAAATTCGACTGCTTTACGTCAAGCACCAATAGTCATTATTTCGTTTTTCTTCGTTTCTGATGTCACAATACATCATCCTTTCATGAAATCATGTAACATACTCTACCTTGTCTATGGACATCGTTCATTCTGAAGCCGGTGCTGGATAAACAGCAAGCGTGCGTGCGTGCGACGGTAGGCTAAATCATTTACGACAGCGGCAAAGGACAATTTCGTTTCCAACCAGTAGGGCGACCGCAGAGGAAAATACTTAGTGTTATTTTAAAAGTACATGCTTAATTTCAGTCGATTGCTAACAAATTTAGTAGTCATCCAGTGGTACGACCCAAAACCTTTTCGATTTATCTAGGAATATTAAGGGAATGTACCAAAATCCTATAACCAAAGTAGTATATAGCGTAATAGTGTAATGTAGACAGTGGTAAGTTGTGAATAGGAGAACACAACAAATTCAGAAAGAGAAAGGAGATTTATTTGTTTTAACCCCTAACCAATTTAAAAAGAAATGGACTTTAAAGGTGCTCAAAATATATTTACAAATTGACAATAAACAAAAATATTAAAAAGAAAACTTTGGAATAATACAAACAAACTCACGAAATGAAATAAAGAGAGCACGAGTGTTGTAACAAAATTCTTATACCTAAAATAAAAATCAAAGCAACATCTACAGCGTGCTACTCGAACATCTATACTAACTAAACAAACAAAAATTACAGCGGGTGGCAACACTCCTAAACTAGGGAACTAATACATCAAAAGAACTGTGTGATCTGGCCTCGTCGGGGCCAATGGCCAGGGTTTTCTGCCCCGCCGAATACCTTGGTGCCAAGCAGGCCAACTGGGGCTTGAGGAGTGGTTACGAACAAAGGTGGAGTTTACCTGAGTCAGGAGACGGCAGCGACGGATGATTCTGTCAGCATTTAAAGACTTTTAAAATGATTTACCTCAAAACTCACATTCATGTTTGAATGTCTTCTGTTTGTGATCCGATGTGGATTCTGATCACCGTATAAGGTAGAAACATTTATACGTGATGCAAAAGACTATGCACGCTAACCATTACCATAGTAATATGAACGCTTGAAGAAATCAAACAAATTATAAAGGCAATCACAATCATATTTTTATTTTATCTGTCAGTAGCCTACGTCTCTTTATACCGCACTATCATAAAATAAAGCAACTTTTTTTCCGGGTGCTTCCTCTGTTTCTCTGACTGAAAATATATCTAGGCTATTGGGAGAGAGTGCTAAAGCTCCTCAGGTCATATTTTGGTGGTGTAACCGGGTTGAAATTATATCTTTACTTTTACGGTTGAAATGTCACCAAATCCTGATGAACATTGTCTTCTATATGTTTAAGATGTGTTTTATTGATAATATTTATGCCTGTATGTTGTATTCAGACCATGGAGTTAATACCTGTACTGTCACTTTCAGAGGTCACAGGCATTGTGCCGTCATTCATGCATCTCTCTCAGTTCGCGCCAGGCTAGCTGAGAGGAGGAGCTTGAGCTGTGTGGGGAAAACTGAATGTGACAGAGCCTTATGTACTTTTTTGTTGATTTGTACAGACAAATCCGCTGTTCTGCCTTCATTTAAAGAGCAACCAGATGGCCGTGGTCCTGGTCTTTTCTACATTTAGCACAACAAGAACACAACGCAGAATATAGAAGGGTTAACGGACGTGCATCCGACTTAACAGAACTGTTAAAGACAAGGCGCGACAGTTACAATGGTGTCGTGACCCGGATCTCACACGTGGCAGGCGAGAGAACAGGTGTTTAAAGGGCTTATTGCCTGGCCACTGGAAGAGGGACTGCCCTGATCAGACCAACCAGCGCCGCTCTTAACCTGCCTACAGCGCTGGTTGACAGGAACAACAGTTAAACTAGAAAACCCACACCCTGGGAGGGGCGGTGTGGGTATTATGGATGAATCCCTCTTTGATACACACGACCCAGCTCGCTTATATGAGGACTGCTGTGACAAAGCACCTAAGGGGACCCGAATAGTCATTCAAGCCACACAGAGGATCGAAGCATTCATTGAGTTGTTTTATGCTACTCTTCTTGTCAATCACAGTGTGCAGCTTAAAGGCATGTTGGACTCTGGCTCTATGGCCTGTAGCATCAGCGAACATGCGATAGAGAAACTAAACTCTACTGGTGTTTTCGCATCAGGGAGTGCATAGTCTCCCCAAGGAAAAATTCGATTCATTCATTGCTATTGAAAAGGAAGAATTTTCTAAACTCGTTAAAACATCTAAATCGACAACATGCATGTTAGACCCTACCAACTAAGCTATTGAAAGAGATGCTTCCAGAGGTCATAGATCCTCTTCTCAATATCATTAATTCATCTTTGTCACTGGGATACGTACCAAAAACTTTAAAGCTGGCTATGATTAAACCCATTGTTAAAAAAACGCAACTTTATCCTACAGAGTTAGTCAATTACAGGCCGACCTCGAATCTACCTTTTCTGTCAAAGATACTAGAAAAGGCAGTATCCTCACAACTATGTTCCTTTTTAGAAGAAATGCCAGGATTTTCAGTAGGGCTGGTTAATAAATATCGATTTCTCGATATTAATCGATTCTCATTTTTACGAACCGATATCGATTCTTAAATCTCAATAATCGATTAGTCATCCTGTTTCATTTGAATGAATGGAACATTGTAGCGCCGCTGTGTGGAGGGCAAGCATCCAAAAAATTGCAAAAATCTTTGTCCTTTGTTACTATTGATATGAAACAAAGTCTCAATTTTCAAATTACGTCCATTTTCTTTTGAAATTCTAAAACATAAATGCCGTTTTGGCGCTGTGGCGTGAGATCGCTCTGGCGCAGCTCAAGAGAAGCAGCAGCGCTGATCTCTCTTCCGGCTTAATAATATCAGTTACAGCGTGAAATAAACATGAATGAGCATCTGAAAGTGTGTTAAAAGATAGAGTACAACTTATCGATATCCGTACCATGTCACATTGATTCGCTCAATCAGCGTTTCAACCGTGGAAAGACATCAGTTAAACAGCTTGTAGCCTAATCAATGTCATGTATCGTACATGTTTACCTCAGAAAAACCACATGTGAGTGACCATAAACTCTAGCCTGACTTCGTCATACTCATATTCTAGAAAGAATGTGAGTCTGAAACTGCTCCATTGGGCTGTGATTATGGGGCGTGTGTCAACCGAACCAGGAAAAAAATACCTCTGCACTCAATTGGATAGACCTACAACCAATCAGAGCAACGGAGTAAGTGACGTTGAGAGATAGATTAAAGTTGATAGATTAAACTTTTTCCGAATCCCGTAGGAAGGACGGCAAAAACATATTTTCCATCGACAAATGCCTTGATCGCGGTTCTGTTCCTCTTCTAAAATGAATGCGCTGTCTATATCTTCTATAACACACGTGATAGCGGAATATACACAACTCAATTCTTCAGCGGCAGCCATGAATTCAAAACAAGCGCTCTGATGACGTGGATGGTTACGTTACCCTTGCGTTGCTCACATAGGTATGATGTCTATGGTTGATCATCTGTCCATCATCGTAGAAAGCCCGCCCTGACAATTTGATTGGTCCGAACAATTTTTGATCGGGCATAATAGCTCATCAACGGATCGAGTCCAGGGCTGCGTTCCAGTCCACTTTTAGACACGCACTTGCGAACTTCCCTAAGCACTTCCCCTCGGGGGAATCCCTGCCGCCATTTTGAAGTGAGTTCCACTTCGTGAAGTGGACGAGGGAAGTTTATATGGACAGACACTTGTTCCCTCGATTTAGACCGAGGGAGCGAGTCTACTTCATATGTACACTTCAGGCACCATATGGCCCACAATGCAGTACGATTGTGACGTCACCACAGATCTCGTCTAATCTCGTCTAATCACAACCACAACAAACAACTCTATGATATATGAATTATATATTTTTTATGTAAAACAACCCAAACACACCTAAATACATTTGAATGCTGCATTAAACAAATTCTTAAAGTGAATTTTTTTTAAAATAATAAATCAACTCCATAGCTGATTCAAAGTGATCAAGGGCTTAGGACGTTCCAGTTCAGCCCATTGCAGTTTCCGCCAGAAGTGGGCACTCGTGCAACGTAAGCAATGATGTACATCCGAGTGAACGAGACGGAGGGAAGTTAGCGAGTGAAGGGCATGTCAATTTTGGACTGGAACGCAGCCCAGACCGAACTTCCCGACCAAAAAATGTTGTGGGCAGGGTTCGGGCTGGCAGCCAGGCTACATAAACTCGTTAGTCAGCTAGAAAAAAGAACTCTAGAGAGGGAGTATTTTGCTAAATATATGCACCATATTACATATGCATTATAATCTTTATGTTCTTCAATATTTAATGCATATTTGAATAAATCTGGCAAGTTTTTATGACAGCCACCATTTAAATGTTTATATTTCATATAATGTTCTTATTATAAAAATAAATAAAAGTGTAATTTAAGTGTTTGTATAGCTACAAAACAGTTAATTATTACCTTCATATTAAGCTAATGAAGCCTATGTGACACCCTGTATGTATTGTCACAGTAATAATTATATTTTTCTGCATGTATTTTATTTTATTTTACTGTGTTTATGATATCGTACTGTTATTATGTTGAATTTGTGATGAGTGATACCCCCAGTGGACAGTAGGTGGAGACAATGTGCTGATCGGGGACTATGTGAGTAAGAAGCCGTTGAAGCGAGACGTTGCGGAGAAGAAGCCGCCATTACAGAGCAACTCAGACTACAGATAACAGCACAACTTTGTCTGTCTCCTTGTTTAATCAAACAGGTGGGTGAAATCAATCACCAGGGACATAAAAATATGATGCAATATGTTGAGACCGTGTATTCATTGTTTTGAGAGGGTTATATATTTCCTGAGTAAAGTTAAGATGTTAAATAGAGACCGTGTTGTGTTTATGAAAATTAAGTTTCACTCGCGGCCGTCCCGCGTGAAGCCCCGTTCACACCGCCAGCGATTTTGTCGCTACATGTCGCTAGTCTCTGTACTGTGAAGTCGCTTGTGGGCGTTCGTAGTGCTGCCGCTCTACTGTTATTGGTAGACTACACGTCTGGCCATATCTATACAAAATACCATCAGAAGTGATATATATATATATATATATATATATATATATATATATATATATATATATATATATATATATACAACTATATATTTTTTATTTGACTAGGAATTAGGCTCAAAAGAAACAGTATGTTGTTGGGAGAGTGTTTTTATATTACCACAGCAGTGTTCAGTGGATTAAACAAGATTAACGATCGATCAATCAACAAATTAAACTCACTCATTCAAAACGTGCATCATAAAATTACAACACTCGAACTATAAATGTATGAATTAAACTCACTGAGACTGTCGACAGTTTCTTTTCCATGCCTCATTTTATTATATCCATGTATGTGGTTACAGTCAAATCAGATAAAACAGTGACATCTCCGTCGAACTCCTCTGTCTTGCCTGAACTCGAGACGGTGACGTGAGCTCCACTGAAAGTCTACTTTCCTATTGGTTGTCGCTCGTGAAAATCGCTTCACATTTGCATAAAGTTGAAATTTCTCAACTTTTGTCGCTTGTCTCTTGTCGCTTGTCTCTTGTCGCTTGACACGCCCACATTCTGTCGCCAACGGTCACTGTCGCTCGTGTCGCCGGATGTCGCCAGCACTCCATTGAAATGAATGGGATCATGTCGCTTTGTCGCTGCGTGTCGCTGGCGGTGTGAACGGGGCTTGAGGCCTGATATTAATATTATTGATCTAAATGGTTAAAAGGCTCCAGCACACTGAATACCCAAACTAATGTATTGTTTATATTGTTTAGAGCATAAAAAGTGATGTATTAAGCAATCGCCCAGGGTTATACGATTGAAGTATATGTATACGTAGATACATTCATTTGTATTTTGTAATGTATTGTTGAATGTTATAAATCGTGGCATACTATAAAGGTTACTAATATTTGGATGTTCTAATGATCTTGTGATTAAGTATATTCTCTGTATTGTAATTCAGTTTATGGTTTGCTCAACTATATTCAGTTATACAGTATTTAGTAGGATACATTTGCACAGATAACAGAGACTGTATGGTGATCAGTGTTGTGCAAGTTACTTCCAAACTGTAATACATTATAGATTACTTGTTACTGTTACTTAAAACTAATTCATTACCTTACAATATTACTGTCTCAGAATTGTAATGCGTTACATTAGTCCTGTATTACTTTTGAGTTACTTTCACCAAAATAACTACAGATGTAGTTATAATATAAAAAATAAAAAGACAAAATGTACTACAGAGCATTTTACATCCAGTAGAAGGCAATACGATGTAGCATAATGATTGTGGGCTATCCAGGCTACTAACAATATAGCACATAATTGGCAAAGTTAAGGCTCAAGAGAAGAAAGAGAGGATGACAGACAGAATAACAAACGATCCAAGTCTGTTAAAAGTATGGTAGAGGTAAAGTGATTATCTGGCAATAGCTTTGGTCTATTCATATTAGACACAACAGAACTGTATGTAAACTTTAATGCCATGACAAGAAGTCACAAGATGCACATTTGTTCTTTTATTGTTGCCATTAATTTATTCTCAGTTGAATTCAAGAGGTTCACAACACAAAACTGTCATGCACAAAGTGAGCATGATGAACATAGCTTATGCTTTCTCTGGAAGTATAAAGTGCAATTGGAGGACCAACTCTCAGCCTCAAGTCATTTTAGTCCATGAAAATGAACATAGGCTAAACATAGCCTAACTGCTGCTTAGAAGAAGAAAAAAAGAACAAATAGAGACCCTTAGGCCTATATGCCTCTAAAAAGGCTCAAACAAAACAGGCTTCCAAATAAAGGAAGGTTCAAATAAATCCACTTAGGCTACAACAACAAGACAGATTGCAATTGTCTCTATGAAACTAAAGGACAATTTTCGAGAATACAAAAATGAAATTAAAGTGCTTGGACCGAACAGGAAATATGGCTCAGTCATTTAAGTCAAATTCAAAAAAGTCCAGTAATAAGGGAAGTCATACGAGAAATAAATTGAAATAAAAACTTTTGGAAATACAAAACTGAAATTAAGGTGTTTGGGCCCACAAGGCCTGACAGCAAATATGGTTCAAAATCTTCAAAACTTAAGTAATGGTCAGATATTGCCAACAGTAAAACTGGATTTAAAAAGTTCTGTTTCCTGCCAATTATAAAACAGAGGTGGTGTGCAGCTAAACATGGAAACATTCAAGTAAAGGGAAATTGAAGCTGTGCTTGCTTACGACTATGGTGGGCCTGGGCCTATTCCATTTGACTGAAATATCTGTTGTACCGCATCAGAATAAGCGCTGAAAGCGTCCATCACCAAGACGGTTGCGTTTTGGGGTGAGTACCAGACTCCCAAGACTGAAAAGTCTTTCAACCGGTGCACTGGATGGTGTTGGTGCATTATAACGTAGTGCAATTTTTTTTAATTCTTGGAAACTGATGCAGGCTTTCCATCACTGGATCAGAATTGAAATAAGAGGTTACCTCTGTTTCCACTGACATAGGTGCATCAGCCATGGCATTGGGCTTTTCATCAAATGAAAAGTCATCATCACAGGAGGTGACTGCAGCAGGTTGAGGAGCATCAATCATTGGGGTGGCAGGCTCTTCTACTGTTAGGGTGCGGCACTCAGTGGTGAGAAGGTGCTTGAGGTGATCTCTTCTGGTTTCCTCTTTTACCCAGCGCAGTTTAAATTTGGGTAGTGAGACGGCAGCCAGTAGGGCATTCTTGGAGTCAATTGTTGTGGCAAAGCGAGTTTTAATTGCTCCCACAATTATTTCAGGCAACCCAGTGATCATTTGTGAAAGGCCATTTTGCATTGCTAAAGTTTTGGCCATTAGAACTTCAAGTGTTGGTTGAAGTGTCCCATAAAAACAAGTTTCCTCACCCTGTAGGATGTCCAGTGCAGCACAGAAAGGCTTCATAATGGAGCAGTATTCCTTCAGAAACTGGTATTCCCTGTCATTCATGCATTTAATCTGAACCTGTGTGCATAGATTGTTAATGTCAGTTAGTGGCATTTCTATGATCCGAACATAGGCGTCATAAAATGAGTTCCACCGAGTGACTGAGGGCACAATCAACTTCCTTTTACTGATCTCTTCTAGGCACTCAGATGCAACTGTGGACCGGCTAGCTTTGGTCCATAAAGCTAAACACTTAGCTGTGGAACTGCGGTAAACAGCCCTGGATTCTGGGTTTGATACCAACCATTTATGAATCTCATTGTTGGCAATGAGGTTGAGCGTGTGAGCTGCACATCTGTGATGTGCAGGCAACACACACAGCCCTTGCTGTGCATCCTCATCGTCTCCTTCAGTGAGAACCCTTTGGACGTCGGTGAAGGTCACTTTCCCATCATCCTCCTCCACCTCTTCTTCTTCTTCGTCCTCCTCAGTTTCGACGTGTTGGTATTCCTTAAAAGCTTTAACAAAGTTGCTGCCATTGTCTGTCACACATGCAGTCATTTTTTCAGTAGTTAATCCATACTGGGAAAAAATATCCTCAAGTTCAGATGCAATTGCGTCATAAGTGTGTCTACCTCTGAACCTACGACAAGCGATTGCAGCCTTCTTCCGTTGCAACGTCTCCGAATCGATCCAATGGACCGTCACCCCTAAAAAACTCCTGTTGTAGGCAGTCCATATGTCTGCAGTTGTTGACACGTACTGCTGCTCATCAATTGTTTTTTTTAGCTCTTTTTCCATAGCAGTATAGGTCCTATCCAGTTCTTTGGTGAATGTTGTTCTGCATGGCAGTACATGCTGAAAAATAAGTAACATAAATAGATATTAAAACTCCAGTTCATGATCATGCTATGCTAAATCACACGATTGCAAATTCATTGTCTGTTCCAAGAACCAATGTTCCATTGTCAGATGCAAGAGTATACATTCACATTATGCTGCTATATACTGTACACTGAAAAATGATTACTTGAATTAACTTTTTTTTAGGTAAGTGGTTGCAATCAATTTATTTTAGCTACATTTAAAGTTTAGGTCAATACATTCAGTTTAGGTCTGTGGATGGCTATAACATTTTGACTACACAGGTGAAACTCGAAAAATTAGAATGTAGTGCAAAAGTTATAATTTTCATGATTATGGCTTACAGCTTATGAAATCCCCAAATTCTAAATATACATATAAAAAATGAATATTATATGAAATCAATTTAAAAAAAGTATTTTAAATACAGAAATCCAGGCCCTCTGAAAAGTATAACCAGGCATGTGTATAGCTATAGCTACTAACATATTAATTTCACCTTTTAATTTGAATTACTGAAATACACAAACTGATATTCAAATTTTTCGAGTTTCACCTGTACATTTTTATCCAGTGACCTAGAATATATATGAACTAGATAAAATTCTAGCTAGTCACTCACGGAAACGTTAGCTTACCGTGTCATTGTTGGTCGTCACAGGGATCTTGCTAACTAGGTTCTTGAATGCAGGAGATTCCACCGTTGACAATGGTAACATGTCTTCGACGAGATACTCTGCCACAAGTCTTCTGACTTCTCGAGGTTCAAGTGGCTTGATGGCAGACCGAGAGAAATTTAATTTCTGCTGCTTTGGCTTGATACTCTCGTCCTCTGTATTTTATCTCTTCTCAGTAAGTGGAGTGGTCGCATGGCACCTTTCGAGATGTTTTTTTAAATTGCTAGTGCTATTTCGCGACGTCGATAGTTCTTTCGGGTTTGGACAAAGGTTGCATTTGACTATGACGTTCTTCTTGTCCTTATCTCTGACAAACTCGAAGTAATGGGAATACGTCCATCTCGCGAATGTACAGTCTTCTGCCATCTTTACACATTAGCCACTCTTCCACTTGCCAGCGCGAGCACAAAGGCCGAAATCATGTCTCGCGGCACTCCTGTAAAACACGCCCTAAACACGCCTTCACTGGACTGGACTATGTCACACATAGAGGGAGATGAATTATTCAATTCAATTCAATTCAAGTTTATTTGTATAGCGCTTTTCACAATACACATTGTCTCAAAGCAGCTTTACAGAAAGTGCATTTCAGAAATGTACAAAGAAAAATACAGTTAGTTAATCATGTATAAATTTAGGCATAACATATCGCCGGTGTTTAGTCGTCTCTTCACAGGCGTCGAGTCGTCTCTCCACCGGCGTTTAGTCGTCTCTCCACAGGTGTTGGGGCATCTGAAGTCTTCGTGAGAGGCTGGATACAAACTGGAGCTGACGAACGCTATTTACCTCGGGACTAGCGTCCCGAGATAACAGCAGAAAGACAGATGGGAAATAATTAGCATAGCTGATGTTCATAATATTAATGCATTCGAACTGATTCAGAAGTAGTATAAAAGGTAAGCATTAAGTGAATGCTTGGTTAAAGAGATGCGTCTTTAATCTAGTTTTAAACTGGGACAGCGAGTCTGAGTCTCGAACAATATCAGGAAGGCTATTCCAGAGTTTAGGAGATAAATGTGAGAACGCCCTCCCTCCTTTAGTAGACTTAGATATCCTAGGAACGACCAGAAGCCTCGAATTTTGTGATCTTAAAGAGCGCGATGGATTGTAGGGCGATAGAAGGTCTGTTAAATACACAGGAGCTAAACCATTTAGAGCTTTATAAGTCAATAGTAATACTTTGTAATTGATACGGAACTTAATAGGTAACCAGTGTAGAGATGATAAAATTGGTGTTATATGATCATATTTTCTTGATCTAGTAAGAACTCTAGCGGCTGCATTTTGCACTAACTGTAGTTTGTTTATTGAGGATGCAGGACAACCAGCTAATAAAGCATTACAGTAATCTAGTCTCGAGGTCATGAATGCATGAACTAACTTTTCTGCATCTGAAACAGATAGCATGTTACGTAGCTTAGCAATGTTTCTAAGGTGGAAAAAGGCTGTTCTTGTAACATATGAGATATGATTTTCGAAAGTCAAGTTGCGGTCTAGTATAACACCCAGGTCTTTTACTGTAGTGGATAAAGTAACAGGACATCCTTCTAAATTAAAGTTGTATTGTAAGGGATTTTGTGGGTAGTTTTTTGGACCAATAAGTAATACCTCCGTTTTATCTGAATTTAATAGCAGGAAATTACACGTCATCCAGCATTTTATATCTTTTAGACACTCTGTCAAGTTAGATAAGTTAGTGTTTTCATCTGGTCGTGATGAGATATATAATTGAGTGTCATCAGCATAACAGTGAAAACTAATTCCATGTTTTCTTATAATATTACCAAGTGGCATCATATATATTGAGAATAGCAGAGGGCCTAGGACAGATCCTTGCGGCACTCCATAGTCTACTGATGTTATCTTTGATTTTTCCCCATTTAAACAGACGAAATGGTAACGGTCTGATAAGTACGATCTAAACCAGCTTAATGCCTGTCCCTGAACACCAGTGTAGTTTTGTAGTCGATCTAAGAGTATTTTATGATCTATAGTGTCGAACGCGGCGCTAAGATCAAGTAGAACTAGTATTGAGATACAGCCTTGGTCAGAGGCTAAGAGTAAATCATTTGTAATTTTAACTAGCGCAGTTTCTGTGCTATGATGCGGTCTGAATCCCGACTGAAATTTTTCGTAGATATCATTTTTTTGCAAGAAAGAGTACAATTGAGCGGACACAATTTTTTCTAGTATTTTAGACATAAATGGAAGATTTGAGATGGGTCTGTAATTTGCTAGGTTATTTGGATCTAATTGCGGTTCTTAATGAGAGGTTTTATTACTGCCAGTTTGAATATTTTTGGAACGTGACCTAAAAATAAAGACGAGTTAATAATATTGAGAAGAGGCTCTTCCACTACAGGTAACACTTCTTTCAGTAGTTTAGTGGGTATTGGATCTAATAAACATGTTGTTGGTTTAGATGCAATGATTAGTTTATTTAGTTCTTCCTGTCCTATAGTTGTAAAGCGGTGTAGTTGTTCTAAAGGGGCCATAATTGAGGCCGAGTCATAAGACACCATAGAGGATTGTACATTTACAATTGTGTTTCGGATGCTTTCTATTTTCTCATTGAAGTAATTCATAAAATCATTACTACTATATTGTAACGGAATATTTTGCTCTGGAGATGTCTGATTATTTGTTAGTCTAGCCACGGTGTTAAATAAAAACCTTGGATTATTTTGGTTATTTTCAATTAATTTGCGGATATGCTCAGCCCTGGCTGATTTTAGAGCCCTTTTATAACGTGACATACTGTCTTTCCACGCGATTCTGAAGACCTCTAAATTAGTTCGTTTCCATTTACGCTCTAAGTTACGAGTTTCTCTCTTGATAGCATGCGTAGCACTGTTGTACCATGGTGTTTTAGTTTTCTCTCTAACCTTTTTTAATCTAATTGGTGCAACAATATCTAGTGTACTAGAGAAAATGTTGCTCATACTGCTAGTCATTTCCTCTAGTTCATCTGTTTGTTTGGGTTTACTGAGCAGCTGAGATAGATCAGGTAAGCTATTTGAGAATCTATCTATAGTGGTTGGAAGGATTGTTCTGCCTGGTCTATAACGTGGTGCAACATGACAAATTTCAGCAGTGCGTATTATGCAAGTTACCATGTAATGATCAGTGAGATCGTCACTTTGCGGTATAATATCTATATCGGTTGGATCGGTTCCATATGAAAAAATTAAATCTAGTGTATGATTTAGCCGATGAGTGGGACCACTGACGTTTTGCTTCACCCCAAAAGAGTTTAATAGATCTCTAAACGCAGCCCCTAACGCATCGTTTGTATTATCTACGTGTATGTTAAAGTCGCCAATAATTATTGGTTTATCTACATTGACCAATAGGTCTGAGAGAAAGTCTGCAAAATCTTTTAGGAAATCAGTATATGGCCCTGGAGGTCTATATACGGTAGCCAATGCTAGAGATAATAAGGATTTCTTTCTTACATCTAAGAGCGTAACATTTAGCACAAGTACTTCAAACGAATTAAACCTATGACAAGTTTTCTGAGTAACATTAAGAATATCTCTATAGATTGTTGCAACACCGCCGCCACGACCGATCAGACGAGGCTCATGCTTATAACAGTATCCTGGTGGAGTAGACTCATTTAGACCGAAATAATCATTTGGTTTAAGCCAGGTTTCAGTAAGGCACAGAACATCGAAATTATTATCTGTGACCATTTCATTTACAATAACCGCCTTAGGTGTGAGCGATCTAATGTTTAGAAGACCTAGCTTTAGAAATTGTTTTTGTTCACTGATATTTAGATTTTCTGGTTTAATTACAATAATATTCTTGCTAGATCTTACAGTAGATTTGTTGTTTGGCTTCACTAAGCGAGGAATAGACACAGTTTCTATATAATGTTCTACATTGGTACTTATATCAATTAAGTTGGGACAGCAAAGACTATGATTTGGACTTTGACTTACTAGTCAGATGGTGTGTAGCGTCTTGGAGATGTTGTCCGACAGAACAGCCGCTCCGACTCTGCTGGGGTGCAGACCATCAGGACGGAAGAGCCTAGGTCGCTCCCAAAACAGATTCCAATTATTTACAAAGAGCAGTTTCTGTTCATTACACCATGACATTAACCATTCATTTAAAGCAAATAATCTACTGAACCTTTCTTGTCCAAGTCGGTAAGTGGGAAGCGGTCCAGACACGACGATCGTTGCTCTAGGCGATGTGCTGCGTACCGTCTCGATCAGGCTCCTGTAGTCCTTCTTCAGAACCTCCGTCTGCCGCAGCCTGATGTCATTCGTCCCCGCGTGCAGCACGACAGCTCCGACGCGCTCGTCACCGTTCAGGATCTCGGGAACCTGCGCAGCGACATCAAGAACACGAGCACCAGGAAAGCAGTGAGTGCGCACCTTACCTTTACCCGAGGTAGCACGGACATGGCGGACCATGGAAGTGCCGATGATCACGGCGTCGTCGCGTTCCGACTCGCGAAGAGGGGAGAAGCGGTTCCGGGTGGAGATCTCGAAGACCGGGAGGGGCGGAGAGGTTCTTGCTCTGGTCCTGGCTCGTGTCGTGACCCAGGGTGCAGGAGTGATTGAAGGCAGAGATGATCGGCGTCCTCCTGGGCAGAGAAACGCACGGAGTAGACGAAGTCGGAGTCAAAGTCACAAAGTTACTAACCACTGACTTGTGAGCATCGGCGCGTGATGTTTCAAGCGCTGATTGCCGATCTCGCAGCTCGGCTTGCTTCTCCAGCAGAACACGAATCTGCTTCTCCACCGACTCCAGCTCCAGTCGTACCGAAATCAGCTCGAATGTGTCCTCACCTGCACTCAGAGGTAACGTTAGACACACATCCGATATGTTCGCCATTATAACAGATGAACAGTAAATTAGTAGTAATAGTAATCAGTAAAGCAATCCGATTGTTTTTTTATTTTATTTTTTTTTTATAAGGAATAGTATCGAGGATAAGTTCACATGATATAAAAATAGAAAGTGCCTGTTTACAATTGAGTGGTAAAGAAGAAAATCAAGGATTAATGAATCAATTCGAGGGAGCTCCAAACACAAACACAGACCGCACGCAGATGTGCTTATGCCCCGTTGATGCAGGCTCTAAGCACAATCAACGTGTCTCTGTACTTTCAGAGGAGCTTTCAGAGAAACGGGTGTAAAAGATGAGACGACGCTCGAATAGGCGCGAGGCCACGCGTGAAATGCTAGCGGGCTAAAGGCTAGTAGCCGAGATTCGGAAAGTTGGATCTAAGTAGCGATATCAAAGCAATCCGATTGTTTTTTACAAGGAATATTATCGAGGATAAGTTCACACGATATAAAAATAGAAAGTGCCTGTTTATAATTGAGTGGTAAAGAAGAAAATCAAGGATTAATGAATCAATTCGACGGAGCTCCAAACATAAACACAGACCGCACGCGCATGCGCAGTTGAAATTCTATAAATCGCTATAAATCGAATTAAATAAATCGCTATACAAATTTATCAGAAGCTGTCATTTAGTCTTCTTTATTTACAAACTTTGACACCACACGCGGCTATTTGACTGACCACGAACAGGTAATAACTTGCATCTTTCATTCGTTCGTCTCGTCTCGCGGGAATGGTTTTTTTTTTTTTTTTTTTTTTACAATAAAATTTTGGGCTAAAAGTGTGTTGTAACGTAAGCGTTACTGAACATGTACCGAGTAAAATATTACTGAAAATTGATTGGTAATGCCTTACACTACTGCGTTACAGCGAAAAGTAATATGTTACTGTAATGCATTACTTTTGTAAAGCGTTACTCCCAACACTGATGGTGATGTATGTTTTAAGGGAAAGAGTATTGAGTTACCGGAGAAATATACTACCTGAGTATAAAAAGAAAGACACTTACAAGAGTGATGCAACCAGTGCCGTCGCAGGTGGGGTGCGAGGCCCTGTGCGAACTTGAAATGCGAGGCCCCTCCTGAATGTTAGAATAATTGGCTGCGCAGCCTACTTGTAAGCCTTGACCGCTTAAATTAATTATAATATAAACAAACATAAACGAATAGGCTATTTGCAATAGGCCTATATTAAATCGTTTTTTGACCTAATTATTTGGCACTGAAATTACACACTCTGTCGGCTCTGCATCACGTGCACCTGCGCAATATAGCCATGATTTCCGAAAATAGTAGCTACTGTCAACTAGTGATATCAGCACAAGAACTGTTGAGGAATATGCAACATAATTTAGAAAATTGTTTTTGTCATAATGTTATAATAGGCTAACTGACAGACTTTCATTTCAGCCGCTCATCTGTGCATATCCGCGCACACAGCCAGGCAATCAGCTTCGCGGCTGAGACACGAATAGATGTTTCAAATGTTTAAAAGGTATTACATTGAAATCTGTTGAATAGAGTGTAAATTTAATTCGTGGGTAGATTAAATAATTTTAAGCGGATAATCACCCGTATGGAGATCATTAACTTTTAACATATATTTTTTTTTACTGGCTCAAAACAAATAGCCTACATACAACACAATTACGCAATACCGTCGTTGCGCGGGTGCGCCTGCAGTTATAAAAACGATTATTACTAATTGGCATATTTAAATACTAATTCTTATATGTTCATTCATATAGCCTACTCAAAACAGACGGGGCAACCTAACGCAGACAAGTTAGCTCACCGTTTTTAGGTGATATTCCATGTTTGTAGTCGAGCTGTGATTTGCAAACTTTCGACTTTTTCTCCATTATCTGTTTTCGTAAAATGCTGCCACACTGTCGATGTCTTTGACATGGTAAAGGAGGACTGACAGTAAATTAAACGCTCGCAATTAAATTACAATTCAGCAAACCTCCATACCAATGCCTTCTAGTAGCCGTTTTCAATCTCTCTCCAGTGGGTTGGGCTAATCCAAAAAAGTGAAAACATGGGGGGTGTTCTGAAGACAGGCTGTTACCTGTGAAACAGGGGTGCGCTGAAAACACCCCCATTAGCAATTAGTGCTTTCCACCTGATGAAATTTTGGTTGATCCAGAACGTATCGAACAATAAATTAACTAATCGACTGGGAGATTACAGCCCGTGAAAAACCCTCTTAATTTGTTGAAAAAAAAAAAAAAAACCACCCTGTGCGGTCGCACAGTTCGCACAGCCCTTGCGACGGCTCTGGATACAACACATGTTTATTGGTGTTTTGTTTGAGTGAGTCACATGTAAGGTGACAAGATATTGTGATTTGATTATATAAAATATATATATGCATAATCTTTGATTTATTGTAATAAAGCCATGACAGAGCAACTCAGACTACATATAACAGCACAACTTTGTCTGTCTCCTTGTTTAATCAAACAGAATTCATTTACTGCAGCACCGCCAGTCGGACGGTGGGCGTGCTACAGATTTTGGGGGCTCGTCCGGGATCTAGCGCCACCTGCTGGTATGCGGATCCAATTCAAATGAACCACAGAAGGGCTGAGTGACGGGTGATCAGCGTGAGGACCACCAAGGGCAGCTCAACGGCGGCAGGAGAACCAAAGCACGGTAGTGAAAGGCTTTCCTGGCTGAGGAGGAGTAGTGCAGTGTGGTACAAGTCAAGTGTGAACCCATCAGCAGCTGGATCGTCGAGAAGATGACTTCGAGCGAGAGAAAAACAACAGTTTGGGAAATCAAGAAAAGACTTCATCAACTCCACCCATGATGAACTGATCAGCCTGATGGATTGTCTGGAGCCAACTGCAGCACCAGGAAAGCACAGGTTGGATATAACTGATGAGGAATGTTGCTTTGAATATATTGTTGAGTACATGAACAGTGATTGTCTGCTGGAATTAGAAGATGGAGGGTTGTCTCAATTGTTACTGTTAAAAGACAATGTTGATGTGATAATCCAGAAACAGAATGTAAAAACGGTTTTGCATGACACTTTCCCACTTACACCACCACAACAACTTACACACACCACTGACACGCAGGCACAGCCGATGGAGTATAACCGACTGGTAGACTGCTATGGGGAGTTAGGGCAAAAATTAGCACAGTACAAGATCGAAGCTAATCCAAGTAAAGAAGAATCTCCCAAAAGTGGCGGTAGCTTACCTATTAATGTAGCTGGTGAGCCCATTAGTGGAAAAAGGGAAAGTATGATCTCCCTCCGTGACCTTCAGCTACTGCCATTTCAGCACAGAGAGTTCAAAGTTCAAGGGGGGCAGATTGGTGACAGTACTTCTGATATAAGCTACACAAGTGTAACCAAGCAAATAGATGAGGGACTTTCAGCTAACCACAGTGAAAATGACATCATCAGAGGGGTCTTGAGAGTCATTAAGCCAGGAAACTTTAAGGACATGTTAGTAAACAAGGAGGGACTAACAATCCTAGAGTTAAAGAGTTTCCTTCAGTCGCATCTGAATGAGAGAAGTAGCTCTGAGCTCTTTCAGGAGTTAATGTGCGGGAAGCAGAATGACAATGAAACTCCTCAACAATTCCTGTATAGATTGATTGGACTGAAACAGAAACTAATTTTTCTGTCCAAACGAGCTGTCTCAGACCTGGAGTATGATGAACAAACAATACAAAATGTGTTTCTGAGGACGATTTATCAGGGCATGGGTGCAAAGTACAACCAATTAAGCACTGAATTGAAACCTCTGCTTACGAATCGCCTGGTGACAGATGAGGCACTCCTGCGCCAAGTAACCCAGATAGCAAGTGACGAAAGTGAAAGACAACGTCGGTTGGGACAAGCTACACGGCAGAAAGTGTTGAATGCCCTCAGTGCCCAGTGGGAGTCCAGCCGAGGTAGAGACACAGATTGTACTAGACAAAACGACCAAACTAGACGATTCGTCGTTTAAGTGTACAAATTGAAGCTCTTACCAAGACTGTTGAATCACTTACAAAGGCGAGAACGACAGAAGGTCAGTGCAAAGTCATCGATTCCCAGCTGCAGCGAAGGCAACGTCGACGAATGTGTCCCAAATGTAGTAGCAGGGATGTTACCTCTTGCAGTCATTGCTTTGTGTGTGGGGAGGAAGGACATAGTGCGGTGGGCTGTCTAAGAAGGGAAAAGGGGTCGGGAAACGACCAGCGGCCACTGATGAGGGTCGAACAGTGACCGAACAACCACAGCTCCAGCCTAAGGAAAAAAAAGCTTGGATGGGTAGGACACTTGATTCGTCAAATCAAAGACAAAGTTCCTGTGACCGAGTAGCCCAGCTCATTGGAAAGAAAGCCACCCTCAAGTGCCACATTCATGGGTTTGCAGTAACTGCTCTACTGGACACAGGAGCGCAAGTTAGTATAATCGACTGCAACTGGAAGAGTAAATACTTACCAGATCAAGCTCTGCGACCACTGTCAGAAATAGTCAATGGGGGCGACTTCAGTGTCTCAGCTGTTAATGGAGAACCATTGCCATTCGAGGTATGGGTAGAATTGACAGTGAACCTGCCCGGGAATGATGATCCAAGTTTGGCTATTCAAGTGCCTTTCCTCGTGGGGAAGATGCCATTAGAACGGCCCTTGCTGGGTTTTAATGTGGTCGAGGAGATAATAAGAGGAAAGAAGAACACAGAGCAGGGTCTATGTGCTTTCGCAGAACTCCTAAAGATGGCCCTGGACATCAAAGGCGAACAAGCCAACGCGATAGTGAGCTTCATTCAGGAACAACCCAATGTGAACCCCGGGCTATTGTCACAGTCGGCCCTAGAGATGTGGTCGTACCACCCGGTCAGGTGACCCATATTAAGTGTGAAGTTTCAGTTAGCTTGGAATGCTCTGAGCCAGTAGTACTGTTTGAGTCCAGTGAGGAGAGTACATTGTTAACTGAACTAGACGTTGGAGAAGGTCTGATGGAATTAGAAGGGACAGACAGGCGGCCCTTTGTTAGGATTCCTCTGGGAAACCCTACTGCTTGCGAAGTCACTATCAGACGGCATACATCTCTAGGAAGTATTCAGCCAATATCAAGCATCATTGAAACGGAGCAGCAAGAGTTGGTAAACAGAGGTGACTTACCAGTGAGTCATGGAGAAGAAACAGGTTCCCAAGAACAAGCTTGTGGCATCCACCGGTTGATGTACGCCATCTTGAAGAACAGCAGAAAGTAGTGAAAGACATGCTTTACCAAGAATCCAACGTGTTTGCTCGCGGAGATGATGATATTGGGTGCATCCCTAGCTTACAGATGACGATTAACCTGAAGGACGACATCCCTGTTCAACGATCTTATGCCTCCATCCCTAAACCCCTATATAAGGAGGTGAAGGAATACGTTCAGGACTTACTAGCTCGAGGTTGGGTGGTCAAGTCGAAGTCTCCATATGCAGCCCCGGTGGTGTGCGTTCGGAAGAAAGACGGCACGCTGAGGCTGTGCATAGACTACAGGTTGTTAAACCAGAAGACAGTCCCAGACCGACATCCACTTCCCCGGATCCAGGACCTCATTGACACCCTGGGAGGCTACCGATGGTTTTCAATTCTGGATCAGGGAAAGGCCTACCATCAGGGATTCATGGCGGAGGGATATCGGCACCTTACGGCATTCACAACCCCTTGGGGCCTATATGAGTGGGTGCGCATACCCTTCGGATTGGC
Source organism: Chrosomus eos (assembly GCA_036326025.1). Classification (NCBI taxonomy): domain Eukaryota; kingdom Metazoa; phylum Chordata; class Actinopteri; order Cypriniformes; family Leuciscidae; genus Chrosomus; species Chrosomus eos. The sequence goes on along the minus strand of CM070836.1, from coordinate 11,376,843 downwards.
TAATGCACCAGCGGCATTCCAGAGGAGTATGGAGGGGATGCTGAACTCGCTGAGAGACGAATTATGTATCCCGTATCTCGACGACATCCTTTGCTATGGTAAGACGTTCAGTGACCATGTTGAGGGGTCAGGAGAGTTCTCAGAGTACTGCGGCATCATGGAGTAAAGTTGAGGCCGGCAAAATGCGAGCTCTTCAAGAGAGAAGTCAGGTATGTGGGGAGATTAGTTTCGGAGGATGGTGTCCGCATCGACCCAAAAGACCTAGAAGCTGTCCTCTCCCTGAAAGACCAGAAGCCCACTACTGTCGGGGAGTTGCGGCGATTGTTGGGGTTCCTCAGTTACTACCGCACCTTCATCCAGGACTTTTCACGGATCGCTAAGCCACTGTACGAACTCCTCCAGTCTCGGGGATCAGTAACCTCTGGAGAGCAGAATAAGTCTGGTAAAACTGAGAAAAGAGGGAACCAGTTACCATCCCGTGCGAAAGTAGAGTGGTTGAGTGTGCACCAAGGTGTGCTGAAGAGACTCATTGGGGCTCTAACAACCCCCCCGTACTTGCTTACCCGATCTTTGAACTCCCGTTTGTGCTCCATACAGACGCATCCGAACAGGGGCTCGTGGCTGTGCTGTACCAGCAGCAAAAGGGCAGACTCAGAGTTATTGGCTATGGCTTCAGAACGCTGACTCCTGCAGAGAGAGGTTATAGACTCCACTCTGGAAAGCTTGAGTTCCTGGCACTTAAATGGGCTATCTGTGAGAAGTTCCGCGATTATTTGTTTTATGCGCCACACTTTACAGTTTTCACAGACAGCAACCCATTGACGTATGTCCTCAGAACGGCCAAGCTCAACGCTGTTGGACATAGGTGGGTGGGAGAATTGGCAGACTTCAGATTTGACATTCGCTACAGACCAGGCAAAATGAATGCGGACGCGGACATGCTCTCTCGTTGTCCCCTCGATATCAATGAGTTTATGACCGACTGTACCGAAGTTCTCACAGAGGAGGTGGTCCGGGCTACATGGGAAGGAAGTCGGGCTGACCAAGAGAATGAAGTTGCCTGGGTTGCGGCTCTTAATGCACGTCAAGAGAATGCAGAGTGCCAGTTTGGAGAGAGTCCCACTACACTTGACCGCTCCGAGTTGAAAGCTGCCCAGAGGGAAGATCCTGTCGTTGGTAAGGTGATAGAGTTAAAGGAGAGTGGTGGAGAACTGACATCTGAAATGACGAAAACTGCTAAAGGAGGCCTAAATAGACTGTTGTATGAGTGGAGAAAACTGGATCTTGAAGAGGACCTGCTCTATCGCAAGACCAATCACAGATCTCAACTTGTTCTTCCAGCTAAGTTTAAGCAGTTGGCCTTGAAACAGTTGCACAACGACATGGGTCATGTAGGAACGGAACGAGTTCTAGACTTGGCAAGGAGTAGATTCTATTGGCCTTTTATGAAAAAGGAGATTGAGCACTATGTCACCCAGCAGTGCCGATGTGTGAAGCAGAAGAAACCCGTGGTGAAGATCAGAGCACCTATGGGAAGTCTTTCCCATTTGTTTCCGGTTGTCTACTGTAGGAGGAAGGTCTTTCAGTGCTAATGCTCCTCAATTATGGAATTCGCTACCTCTTACACTACGCAATACCTCTTCTGTGGTTACTTTCAAGACCCAGTTAAAAACATATCTTTTTAACATGCATTTTGGATAATGTGATTATATGTATCCTATTTGACTGTAATATATGGGTGTTTAAATGTATTGCATTTACAATGTAAAGCGACCTTGAGCATTTGGAAAGGCGCTATATAAATAAAACTTCTTCTTCTTCTTCTTCTTCTTCTAAGTCTTACCTCAAGTTGTCCACTGGATTTGGTGTCCATCGATTATCTGCACCTGGAGCGGAGTCGGGGCGGATATGAATATATTCTGGTGGTGGTGGACCATTTCACCAGATTTGCCCAGGCGTACCCGACAAGAGACAAGTCTGGAAGGACGGCGGCTGAGAGGATATTTAACGACTATATCCCAAGATTTGGCTATCCTTGCCGGCTTCATCACGACCAAGGCCGCAAATTCGAGAACCATCTCTTCGCGACTTTGCAGCGGTTAACAGGTGTCAGTAACTCAAGAACAACACCTTATCACCCCCAAGCAAACCCAGCGGAACGTTTCAATCGTACTCTGCTACAAATGTTGAGGACGCTGTAAGAGAAGGAAAAGGATAGATGGAAAGACCACCTCCCGAAGGTAGTGCACGCTTATAATTGCACTAACCATGAAGCGACGGGGTTCTCTCCATTCTTCCTCCTGTATGGACGTCACCCTCGCTTGCCCGTTGACTTATTGTTTGGTCTAAGATCGGAGGATGACCAATACTCACCTCGAGATTATGCAGAGAAGTGGGCACAACGGATGGCGGATGCATATAAAATAGCCTCAGACAACAGTAAACAAGCGAGCGCACGGAACAAGAAATACTATGACCAGCACCTTCGGGGTGTTGTGCTGCAACCAGGAGATCGAGTTCTGGTTCGTAACCTAAGTGAAAGGGCTGACCTGGAAAGTTAAGATCATACTGGGAGAGAACAGTGCACGTGGTCAAAGAAAAAATAGGGGACGGACCGGTCTATCAAGTGTACCTGGAGTCCAGTGGAGGCCAAAATCCAGCCATGATACGTACCTTGCATCGGAACCTGCTTCACCTGGTTAATGACCTACCAGTAGACCCGCCACCTCCGGGAGCTGATGAGTCATGTAGACCTAAGGGAAGGAAACCAAGATTGTTAAATCAGCAAGAGAGCCTGAGGAAGCAAATTCGAGTGATTCATGTTCGGATGACAGTGACGCTCTGAGAGCTTACTACTGGTTGCGCTCCTCTGAACAGATCTAAGCAGAGAAGGACTATACCTGACACTTACGAAAGAGAAGATTGGAGACGGAGAAATAGCGATGATGGATCTGCGAGGCATGGAGAGATTACTCTAGGAGTAGAGGAAGAATACTTACCTGAGCCAGTGTCAACTCACTCATTGACTGACTTACCTGCTGCACCAGAATCTGAGAGGATGAATGATGAGCTGGGAGAGATGGTACCTGTGGAGGAAGAAAGACAAATGGTTAATCCAATGGGAAAAGTTGCAGGAGATGGATATGTGAGAAGATCAAGCAGAGAAAGAAAACCCACACGGGTCTTCACTTACCCCTCATTGGGTCAGCCCAAGTATGAACTGCCTACTGAGATGGGGGCTGCTAAATTTATGCAGACACAGCAGTTACCATATTACTCTGGGGTACAGGGGCCAGTATGTGTGACTTGTGCTCACGTCCCACCTACATTTCCTTATCAGATAGGGCCTTATCCTATCTTATCACCTTATGCTGCCTTTAGTGGATACTAGAGAATTGGTGCCTACAAGAACACAGGGTTAAGATTCACACACACACACATGAATGTGAACAACTAACACGCATATATTTCACATGACAGTAATCTTGAAATTGGTTACAATGTGGGGAGAATGTTTGTGTTATTGAGTAAACTGTTTATAAGAGGTAAAGGGTCAGTGTTGTTTGGAGCCATTTCTTTTGTCGGGGAGAGTGTGACACCCTGTATGTATTGTCACAGTAATAATTATATTTTTCTGCATGTATTTTATTTTATTTTGCTGTGTTTATGATATCGTTTCAATTACTGTTATTATGTTGAATTTGTGATGATTGATACCCCCAGTGGACAGTAGGTGGAGACAATGTGCTGATCGGGGACTATGTGAGTAACTGAGTTGCGGAGAAGAAGCCGCCATTACAGAGCAACTCAGACTACAGATAACAGCACAACTTTGTCTGTCTCCTTGTTTAATCAAACAGGTGGGTGAAATCAATCACCAGGGACATAAAAATATGATGCAATATGTTGAGACCGTGTATTCATTGTTTTGAGAGGGTTATATATTTCCTGAGTAAAGTTAAGATGTTAAATAGAGACCGTGTTGTGTTTATGAAAATTAAGTTTCACTCGCGGCCGTCCCGCGTGAGGCCTGATATTAATATTATTGATCTAAATGGTTAAAAGTCTCCAGCACACTGAATACCCAAACTAATGTATTGTTTATATTGTTTAGAGCATAAAAAGTGATGTATTAAGCAATCGCCCAGGGTTATACGATTGAAGTATATGTATATGTAGATACATTCATTTGTATTTTGTAATGTTAATTGTTGAATGTTATAAATCGTGGCATACTATAAAGGTTACTAATATTTGGATGTTCTAATGATCTTGTGATTAAGTATATTCGCTGTATTGTAATTCAGTTATACAGTATTCAGTTATACAGTATTTAGTAGGATACATTTGCACAGATAACAGAGACTGTATGGTGATGTATGTTTTAAGGGAAAGAGTATTGAGTTACCAGAGAAATATACTACCTGAGTATAAAAAGAAAGACACTTACAAGAGTGATGCAACACATGTTTATTGGTGTTTTGTTTGAGTGAGTCACATGTAAGGTGACACAAGATATTGTGATTTGATTATATAAAATATATATATGCATAATCTTTGATTTATTGTAATAAAGCCATGACAGAGCAACTCAGACTACAGATAACAGCACAACTTTGTCTGTCTCCTTGTTTAATCAAACAGAATTAATTTACTGCAGCACCGCCAGTCGGACGGCGGGCGTGCTACACCTAGTAGGCTACAACTAGACCCCATAGTTTGCAGCATTAGTTAAAGGGGACATATCATGCTAAATCTAATTTTTTAGCCCTTAAATGCTTTTTGTTGTATATTTGGAGTGTTTATAAGTACAGAAAAGTTAAAATTAGTCTCTTCAGGAACTTCGTTGATATCTTTATATTCTGTTTTGGTCACATTTTTCAACCGGTTTAGATTTTTCTGTAATCTATGACGTTTTGTTAACTATTACGTCACAGTATTTGCAGCGGAACTGCCAAATAAGGACATCGACTTCCGGCCAAACACTTTGAGCAGTCCGCCATTTTTATTTCTCGCTGCAATTTTGTAGTCCAAGTTCAAGGATGCAGAAGTTACGAGAGGGTACGTCAAAATGTTCGGTTGTTGGATGTAGTAACCCACACGCTTCATTACACCATCTCCCAGCATCAGAACCTCTTTGAAGTGCCTGGTTGAGTTTTATTTTTCACGGAAATGTACCCACATCTGTGGGTAAAGTCATGTTTGTGTGCGTGAAGCACTTCAAGGATAACTAACGTTACTTCAGCAACCTCCACCAGTATAAAGAAGGATTTGCCGATAGACTTCGTCTGACTGAGGGGTCAGTTCCTTCTATATTTGGAGACGACGAACAGAGCACTTCGGTAAGCTGTAAATAACGTTAATAATATATATGCAAAAACGATGTGATGTGATCGATGTGACCACCTTTACAGGTACTCTGCCCTGCCCCATCTGTGAGCCAGTGGCATCGCTCTCTCCTCACCTTCTCTCCTCCTTCCAAGCACCAACCTTCTCCCTGGGCCCAAGGCTTGGCTACATCTCTCAACACTACAAGAGTTAGGTGGCTACAGCTGGTCATCAGATGGGCACCCCCCTTCCTTGGTGTTTCGTCGATTTAAGCCCTTAACACCTCGGGAGGGCTCGACAGCAGATCCAGCGTCCTGGATCTACCCCTGCTGACCACCACCCACCTCCCGCTGTATCCAGATCCAATTTGATGCTGTTTCCGCCTGTTCAGTGACATTGCCTATCAGCCGTTTCCTGGCCATCCCTTCAATCCCCAGCAATCCGAGTGCTCTCCAGAGCGACTGTCCCGCAAAACCTTTGCAGCCGACCTCTACTGGTAGATTCCAGGCCTTCCATCCTTTTTGCTGGCTCTCGAGGATAAGGCCTTGATATTTTTTGAGCTTGCGCTCATGTGCCTTCTCCATCCTTTCTTCCCAGGGTACAGTTAACTCTATGAGCACCACCTGCTTGGTACCTCTAGACCAGAGTACAATATCTGGTCTGAGGCTAGTGAGTGCTATCTCCTCCGGGAATTTGAGCTGCTTTTTCAGGTCTGCCAGCATCTCCCAGTCATTTGCTGAGGCCAGGACCCCTCTGCTCCTCCGTACTGCTGCAGTGCTCTCTCCTGTCCTGACGAAATGGATAAAGTGGTGCCCATCAGAAAGCGGTTTACGATTCTTTCTTGTCTGTTCCACGCCATCCACCAACCGAGACAGGATCTTATCATGTCGCCACCGGAATTTCCCGTCTGCCAAACTTGACCGGCATGATGAAAGGATGTGCTCACGATTGGCTGTCTTTCCACACAGCGTGCAGCTGGGGTTCTCTGCTATTCCCCAAATATGGAGGTTTGATGGAGTAGGCAGGACATCGTAAACAGAACACATCAAGAACTTTATCCGACGTCCTTCCATGGTCCAGATATCCTGCCACGTCAGGGCCCTTTCTCGCACGCCCTCCAACCTTGTCCAGCTGCCATGTTTTTTCATGGCAACTGCCTTGACATGCCGGGTTTCCTCCTCTGCTTTTCGGACCTCCCTCTGCACCATGCCCCAACGATGTCAGCATGATGCAGTCGATCCTCAGCCTCCGTCAATGCTCTGCTGGCTGACCATTTACGACCTGTCCTGACCACAATACCTGCTTGGCGTACTTTTTCGTCTTTGCTGTCTCGCAGCATCATGGCCTGGCGTGTCTTTGTCGCCTTATATTCCTCGACCACTGATATCACTGGCAACTGCAGCTTACTGCCTGTGCTATACAAGCCAACGGAGCAGAAGCTTCTGGGGACGCCCAGCCACCTCCTCAAATTGGTGTTATTCCTCCTCTCCAATCCCTCAACGGTAGAGACAGGTACCTCATAAACAAGCAATGGCCAGAGCAGCCTAGGAAGTACCCCGTGTTGATAACCCCAGGCCTTATACTTGCCGGGTAGGCCACTCTTCTCTAGGGATGTCATCCAGGTATCTACTTGGATAATCATCTCCCTCACACTCTGCTTATCATTGAGGTCTGCCCTGTACCATTTCCCCAAGCTCTTCACCGGTCTCTCATGGACCGTTGGGATGATGGTATCTTTGATTCTGAATCGGAACCGGTCCTGGATGCGCCCCTTCCTCAATACCAGGCTTCTGGACTTTTCTGGTTTGAAATCCATCCTTGCCCAATCGGTGAGTTCAACCAGATCCTCCAAGATCCATCTCCCTTCAGGTACTGATTTTGCCGTGATGGTGAGGTCGTCCATAAATGCTCTTATAGGTATCTGCTGGATGCCACTTGCCAACACTGCGCCTCGACGCAACTTCTCTGCTGATTTAACGAGAAGGTTCATCTCTGCTGAAAACAAAATCACTGAGATTGTGCATCCAGTGACAATGCCCAACTCTAGCCTCTGCCATTCTGTGGTAAAGTCTCCACAGGAGAAGCGCATGTTGAAGTTGTCATAGTAATGCTGCAAGAGCTTCTGGAATCGCTCTGGGACATGGTAGGTCTTCAACCAATCTTGGTGATCATGCTGGTGTGCTCAAGACAGCCTGCCACCCCTGGAACTCCCCCTTTTTGGACGGACGTGTCCATATACACGTTGTCCATCATAAAGGTGGTCAGTCTCTTCGCCAGAATCCCAAGAAAAATCTTGCCTTCGACATTAAGGAGTGAGATGGTATGGAATTGCTTAATCCCTATAGAATTTCCTTCCTTAGGGATGAAGCATCCCTCAGCGACCAGCCAACTGTCCGCAAGGAAGTCCTTCTTCCATGCAACTCTCAGTAGCTTCCAAAGTCGTCTTCTGAGCCTTTTACAATACTTGTACACTTTATATGGAATGCCATTCGGCCCTGGGGCTGATTTTGCTCTGGCCTTCCTGAGAAAGGTGTTCACCTCTGCCAGCGCGGTTCCTCAGCTCTAAAGGGAGTAGCTGGTTCTGCTGGTTGTATGAGTTTCTCCATCTCCTCCAAGCTGTCCTCCCTTCTGGGGTCACTGTGGACCTGACGAAGGTGTTCCTCCACCTCCTCCTTTGTTGCTTTCAACTCCCCTGATCTTACATCGCCCAGAAGTTTTGACAGATATTTGAAAGGATTCTTGGTGAAATCTGTCCTCTCCTTCATTCGTCGCTTCCTGTCCCTACGGTGACATTCAGCTCTTCGCAAGATCTTAATGTGCTCCCTCAAGTTGTCACGGATTTCCTTGAGTGCTGGTCTCTCATCCCCTGTTGCTTCACGAAATGCCTTCCTCAGCCTCCGCAGATCCCCTCTGAGGATTGCTATTTCCTTCAAGCGTCTGCTTTCCTTTGGCTGGGTGTTTGTTTTAGCCTTCAGCTCTTTCCTTCCGAAGCGATCAGCGCCTATGCTCCAAATAATGGAAGTCATAGCCTTGAGCTTCTTGCCCACATCTCCTGCCAAGGCTGTTTCCAGCACCTCATCCACCTCGTGATCAAACCTCTCCCACTCCTTCCTTGCCACTGCAGCGGGCCAGTTCACTGATTCCTTTCGGGCCACTCCTACCCATATGTCCTGTCCAGGTCGTGTAATGTCCTGTGTACCCTCCATCTCTGTCTGGTGCTTTGTGCCCTCTGACACATCAGTGATGCCGTTCCTACTCCCGTCTTCATCGTGTACCTGGAGATTCGGGGGACTGTGGTTTGCCTCCTGCCCCGGCCTCTCCTCCGTCTCACCAGGTTTCCCTGTGCTTTGTACATTATGTTCCAGTTGCAAGCACTTCATCTTTGACTGATGTATCTTCAGACCCCTCCCATATCTTCCCACATCTGCAGACCCGGGATAAATCGTTTGCCTGTTCCATGGTCGAAAGTCCATCATGAGTGGTCATAACAAAGGTCTGTCCTGTGGGCCGATCATCCTCCCCGCCTCTCGCTCGACCCTGGGGGTATCTTATAATGTACCTTTCCATAGCGATAAAAATAAAGTACTTTCTTAAAACACACGGTGGTCATGGTTTAGCAGTTGTCTTGTTAGTGTGCTTGTTTTAACAAGAGAAATACTTTTCGACTTTTCTTTAATTGTTTATTATATAACTTATATTTTGTTTTGTGAGTATTAAATAGTATAAATTAAATAGTCGTTGTAAATCATGCAGTATTGTAGGAGTGGGCATTGATGGAGAACTTACTGTAAATACAGTAACACACCATTGCGATACATCCATATGAAGACGTTGTTCTGCAGGTTCGTCATCTTTATTTTCATCTTGCTCCGACTCTGGCTCGAACATGTAAAGCCAAGTTCACACTACATGATTTTAAGCACGATTTAAGCCCGATTTGCAAATCGTTGAGCTCGCCGACAGGTCAGGGTGTTATCGCATGCAAATCGCGGGGGATTAGCGGACGATGAGCGCTCGCCAATCTGTCAAGCCTTGTTTATACTCGACGCGTCCGCAAGAGCGCGAGTCTCTGCAGACTGCGCGCGCGTATCCCCAAACGGACGAGGCGTTTATACTCGACGTGCTCGCCATTGTATATTCTGTGAAACGACAGGGGGCGACTCAAGTAAATGTCCTCTAACCATGAGGAATCAACGGAGAGAAGAAGAAAGGTCCACACGTGACAATGTTTATTTTAGTGCATCACCACCAATAACACTACAAAAAGAATAGTGTAAAATACAGTAAAGCATGAGATTATTACTTATGACATTAGAACAAAATATGTGGATATAAAAACATGTAGCCTATGCAAGGTTCCAAGGTTGGATTTGGCCAGGCTCTAACTATAAGCCTTGTAATAAGATAACATCAGTAGACTATGGAGTGCCGCAAGGATCTGCCCTTTAGGCCCTCTGCTATTCTCAATATATATGCTGCCACTTGGTAATATTATAAGAAAACATGGAATTAATTTTCACTGTTATGCTGATGACACTCAATTATATATCTCATCACGACCAGATGAAAACACTAACTTATCTAACTTGACAGAGTGTCTAAAAGATATAAAATGCTGGATGACGTGTAATTTCCTGCTATTAAATTCAGATAAAACGGAGGTATTACTTATTGGTCTAAAAAACTACCCACAAAATCCCTTACAATACAACTTTAATTTAGAAGGATGTCCTGTTACTTTATCCACTACAGTAAAAGACCTGGGTGTTATGCTAGACCGCAACTTGACTTTCGAAAATCATATTTCATATGTTACAAGAACAGCCTTTTTCCACCTTAGAAACATTGCTAAGCTACGTAACATGCTATCTGTTTCAGATGCAGAAAAGTTAGTTCATGCATTCATGACCTCGAGACTAGATTACTGTAATGCTTTATTAGCTGGTTGTCCTGCATCCTCAATAAACAAGCTACAGTTAGTCCAAAATGCAGCCGCTAGAGTTCTTACTAGATCAAGAAAATATGATCATATAACACCAATTTTATCATCTCTACACTGGTTACCTATTAAGTTCCGTATCAATTACAAAGTATTACTACTGACTTATAAAGCTCTAAATGGTTTAGCTCCTGTGTATTTAACAGACCTTCTATCGCCCTACAATCCATCGCGCTCTTTAAGATCACAAAATTTGAGGCTTCTGGTCATTCCTAGGATATCTAAGTCTACTAAAGGAGGGAGGGCGTTCTCACATTTAGCTCCTAAACTCTGGAATAGCCTTCCTGATATTGTTCGAGACTCAGACTCGCTGTCCCAGTTTAAAACTAGATGAAAGACGCATCTCTTTAACCAAGCATTCACTTAATGCTTACCTTTTATACTACTTCTGAATCAGTTCGAATGCATTAATATTATGAACATCAGCTATGCTAATTATTTCCCATCTGTCTTTCTGCTGTTATCTCGGGACGCTAGTCCCGAGGTAAATAGCGTTCGTCAGCTCCAAGTTTGTATCCAGCCTCTCACGAAGACTTCAGATGCCCCAACACCTGTGATGAGACGACTAAACGCCTGTGGAGAGACGACTCGACGCCTGTGAAGAGACGACTAAACACCGGCGATATGTTATGCCTAAATTTATACATGATTAACTAACTGTATTTTTCTTTGTCCATTTCTGAAATGCACTTTCTGTAAAGCTGCTTTGAGACAATGTGTATTGTGAAAAGCACTATACAAATAAACTTGAATTGAATTGGATTGAATATAAACATGAGAGTCCTCTCAAAACATCAAGATAATGCGTTCTTTCTCTCAACTTTAGCCTAAAGGAAACTAAGGCTTTAACAAAGAAATGGTCCCTTAAACTATTGGCTTCAATGACCTCTATATGTTTTAACACGTTGAAGACCTTCCTCAAACACAAAACAAGTCCCTATTTCATTTCTGAAAGCCGGGATAAATAAGCAAGCACTGTTACTGCATTCAGATATCAAATACAGACATTAAAGAATACATGAAAAGAACATTTCAGTAATCATACTGATAACTTCTATAACAAAGTAAAATCTCACAAGCCTAGAGAAATCATTCAACTCATTTAATATTTAGAATATTGATTAATACCTTGATTATAATTACTCATCATTACATATACATTGAAGCAGCAGTGGATTCTAGTGCTGGGGACGAGACCGCCTATGCCGAGTCCGAGTCAAGACCGAGTCTTTGAAGGGTCGAGTCCGAGTCGAGACCGAGTCCGATGGTTTTCAAATACAGTCGAGTCCGAGTCGAGACCGAGTCTTTGAAGGGTCGAGTCCGAGTCGAGACCGAGTCCGTTGGTTTTCAAATACAGTCGAGTCCGAGTCGAGACTGAGTCTTTGAAGGGTCGAGTCCGAGTCGAGATTTTGTCTCGACATGTCAGTTTTGATATTCATGATTTAATATCACCCCAGTTAATAATCAACAGTTAGGGCTACAACCTAAGCTAGATTGGGAATTGTTTAGAGGAGCAGTCTTAACGTCTTAATATGGACTATGCTTTTACTATCATTAAAAAAATCATCATCTTCTGCCTATTTTTCAACAGTGCTGCTCTGTCATCAACATGTTAAGCCCACCCTGACTTTTTTAATCATAGTTAGGACATGCAGAGCAAATTCAAATTTTCTAGTGGCATGTCTAAATTAGTAGGCTTAGCTACTTTATAACATTTTCCAATATTTCCCAATTTTAAATATTTTGACAATACACTCAAATTCAGTATCTTTTAAAACTTTATTCCCCCATAACACACACAAACATTACAAAAACACAATTGCACTGTGTAATGCAGTTAATGATGATACTGACTCTTTTACACCCCCTCCCCTCCACTCCCACAAACCCCACACACCCAAACACACACACATAGTGTATATCAAACTACGTCACACTGCTGTTAACAACTATGTTCTATGTATAGTTGTAGTCTCCCCCCCCCCCCCCCCAAAAAAAAAACCCATGAACATAAAAAAACACAGTTCTTAACACATGAACGGCATGCAGTTACAACTACAGACGAGAACAAACTGTGCCTGAGATGGGACCGATGTGGTCTCATAATGAATTAATCCACCTCGGCTAAAAACAAGTGCAACGGGCACTGAAGACGCCGGCAGTTTCATGGCCAGCATGTGGATTTCCTCAAGTCCCCACTCCCACCCTAACCCAACACCCTTTTGCAACCAAACCATTTAGCACCCAACATCCCCTGGACTCACATAGGCACACACTCTTCACTTTACACTTCCCAGTCAAGAATTTCGTAGTTGCACTTTAGAAAAATCAGAGATGAGAGCAAGCTGTGCCTGAGACAGGACCGATGTGGTCTCATAATGAATCCACCTCGACTAAAACGCGTTCAACGGGTGCTGAAGACACCGGCACAGACAACAGTTTCATGGCCAGCATGTGGATTTGAGGAAAACGCTCTTGGTGTTTGGCCCAAAAGTGAAGAGCATTCTCAATGTCTGTGTCTTCAATAGTCTCAAAGTATTTTGCAACCTGCGTAGCAACAGATGTTTGCTGCCCTGTGCTGCGCTTTTTGAGGGATTTGTACCTCGACAGTATGCGACCACATTTCTTTGATGGGGAGTCATCATCCTCTTCCAATGTGGCGTCCAAGTCATCTTGTTCTCCTCCGTATCTCTCAGCACATTTCTCAACCTCTGCAACCAGTGTTTCTGTGAGACATGAGCACGTCATTTCAAATGTTATGTAGACTAGAGATTAAGATCACGCTGTGTTATGTTAAACATGTTAAATGTAATCCTGGAATAATTATAACTGTTGTATGTTATTACCCTTGCACTCTGTGGTAAAATGTAATACACCAGTTTAATATGTTCTGGTGCACAAATATGATACGAATTTACAGTAAGTTTTCATACATCAGTTTATGTACTAACCTTTCAGTGATTTTTTCAGGTCCTCTCTGTATCGCCTCTGGTATGCTGCATCCTGCTTGCACATCACATCGAGATCCACCCAATTTAGGCCAAACTGTGGGTCCAGCATTGTGGCAAGGGTGTAGATTTTGTTGTTGAATGGCTCCTCCTTGCCAGTTTTCCCAGCCATGTCAAACTGTTCAAAAATGCGTTTTTTCAGTGATCCGTGTAGTGCCCTTGCGATGGGTCTACACAGGGTATAAGTTGTTTCACATTTTATTAAATGGGTGTTCAGGTCAAGAACAGTCGGCACAATGATGCTGATAGTTACGACTTTTTCCCCCTTGTTAAGTTAGTAGCCTCAGCAAAAGGAGCAAGAATTGAGGTTAAGTCTCTGAGTTGGTTCCACTCACGTGGCGTGAAAACAACATCTGAAAAGTCGTTAAGACACATTTCGGTCAATGTTTTGTGATCCAGAGAAGTCAGTGCTTGTAGTTGTTTAAATGTACTATTCCATCTGGTGTTGTTCGCTGCAGGTACAGTTTTTGTTGTTCCACATGTGCTTTCAAATGTGTCTTTGAAAGCTGAGCTGGTGTGTAAGAGGGTAGAAAAGCGAGATGCTTTAGCAATGGCAAGACTAATTGATTTGACCTCTTTCATTCCATCTGAGACAACTAACTGAAGAGAATGGGCAAAACAAGAAAGCCTCTCCCCCGATAGCCCAAGTTCTGTGCCCTCATCAGTGTCCTCCCATAACTCCTCATCATCAAGATCATTCTCGCTTTCTGTGTCAGAGGCTTGCTGCAGGGGCATTTGCACTTTGAAAGCGCATTTCATGTTGGCGGCATTGTCTGTTATAATATAACAAACTTTTTGCGTGATGCCATATTCTTCAAGTATTTCCTCAAAAGCTGCAGAAATCCTCTCACCACTGTGCCGACCCGTAAACCGGCGACATTCAAGCAGGTACGGTTCAAGCACACAGGATCCATTAGAGCAGTGTACTGCATGCGCAGTGACGCCAAGAAAGGACCGCAGTCTGAGGTCAGACCAGATATCAACGGTTACAGAGACAGATGGTTGACTCTGCAATCTTTCAACAATAGTCTGCTTCACTTGGTTCACCAGTACTGGGATTCTTTTCTCAGAGATGGTACTTCTCGAGATGGGGGTGTATTTTGAGTCCATGATTTTCAGAAATTTTCTAAAGTAACAATTCTCCACCAAAGCCAGAGGCGGTCCACAGCCAATTACCAAGTCCTTAATGATGGATGCATTGATTGCTTGCTGCCGAGGGGATTTAGAACTGTAGACCAAAACATTGGAGAAGCACGCAGATACTGATGGTTGTGCAACGACAGTTTGGTCTTGTGCTGCCTTGTACTCCAGGAACCTGAAAGAGAGAGGGAACATCCACAAATTATTATATATCAGCAGGCACGTGCACAGGTAGGGCTCAACCTGTGCAGAGCACATGCCCTTTTTGCTCTTACACTCGAAGTGCCCTTTCTTTGGTGGTGTTTTTTTTTTTTTTTCTTATATAAATCAATGCTATTGGTCACCCTTTACGTCTGTCTGTCTGTTTTAAAATATTTAGCCAATGACAGTTCTTAAAAAGAGCTTGTGTAAATCTTGTTCGATCCTCAAACTGTCAGTAAAGCTGATAACTCCGCCCCCGCTATCGTGACTGAATGAAATGAAGCTCCGCCGCAGCCGCACAGCAGACAGCAGCTGAACGAAGTTTTTCAAGGGTAAACATCTTGTTGTTTGAATAAGTACTAAACACTTTGTCTATAAAAGCTCATATTTTATTTATTTAATGTCTGACTGAGACATGTGGGACCTGAGAGGGAGGTCTAGGCTAGCAACGTTAGTCAATACATAGCCTACACTTAAATAGCCTGTGCATAAAGTAGCATTTCAGCTTTTAGAAAATGCGATTTTGGTCAAATGTATTTTACAACAGGAAAAACTGAGCGTCTAACAAACTAGTAATCCGTTGATGAAAATGTAGCCTATGCCGCCGGCGCCGTTTTAATGACGGACAAAATGCACATTTGCACGCATTCGCTGGTCAAAAAACCCGTAACTGTATTTGAGTTTGACTTTTGTAAAATGTTAACGATATATTCATAATACAACAACATATACTTTGTTTTTAGCATCGGAAAATCATAAGCACAGGCGCGCCCCCGTGCTGTTTTGTACTGAAACTACACAAAGCGACGAGTGATCCTCGTCACCTAGGTCATATTTCTAAGAAATTTTCTTCTTTGATTTATGATTGCTGATACACTTAATTTATTAACATTTCATCTTGTTATGGTAATATTAAATTATGGTTAATTCAAGGCTGTTGATATGCAGTGCAATGTAGTTTTTTATTATTATTCTATACTCTCCGCTCGTCCTCACATGTATAATTGTAGTAAAACATGGTTTTACTCCAGTAATGTTGTAGTAGTAAAAAAAAAAACATTATAGAAGATCACTGTGAAATCTTTATATTTTATCATGCAGAATGTAATCCATTATTTAATTCATTCCAATGCTTAATTTATTTGATCCAAAATACAGCAAAAACAATAATATTGTGAACTATTTTTACAATCTAAAATAACTGTTTACTATTTAAATATTTTAAAAAGTAATTTATATCTGTGATCAAAGCTGAATTTTCAGCATCATTACACCAGTTCAGTACTCCTTTTCAATGCAACTGTACTTTTCACATTGCTTTATTTATTTATTTTCATTGCTGGCTTATTTTAGGGAAAGTGTAGTGAACAAGGGACCTTCAAGAAACTAATAAATGCCTGGTCCTCCACAGTATCAAGTTTTTGCCAGGTAGGCAGATACATGTTGGATATGCTATATTAATGGCATGGGTATAGTTTCTTATAATCTGGAATTGAGTTGGACATAATTATTTAAATTATATTTCAAATAGTTTGTCAAAAATACTTGACTCATGTTTATGTGTGACATTTAGAAGAGGGGAAGGTAGAGCAATTTTAACCAAATAATACAAATTAGCTTATTAAACCAAACAGAATAGCTAAACAAATATTTTATTGAACTTTGTTCTGCAGAGCAGAGAAAAATGATATATATATATATATATATATATATATATATATATATATATATATATATATATATATATATATATATATATATATATATATATATATATATATATATATATATATAAGAACTATAACATTTATAAAAATAATTATAACTGATATAACTTTTTTTTGTACTTATATGAATTTTGATTACTTGGTAGAAAAAAAGGGAGGGGGTGCCCTTTTTTAGTTTCAGCACATGCCCCTCAAAAGGTCTATGCACGGTCCTGTATATCAGCATTTTTTTAACTTCATAATGTTCTCTGTTATAAACTATTCATTGCAAAACTATATACGTTGAGATAATTTATAAGTTTTAAAGGAATAAGCTCTCTTACTGTCTGTTGGAACTAGGTCACCTTTTCTAATCCAAAATAGGCTAGGCCTAGCCTAATACATGCAAGGTCATTTCCACATTCCTGATGTGAAAGAAAATGACCACAGACAGCCTATTATTACTATTCAAAATTATTAATATTCAAATTTGTAACCACCTGTAGCCACCTAGCCAGCCCACAATTTGGTTTCACTGCAGAGCAATCTTAATGGTGGAAATTATATTAGGCTACCTACTGAAATTATCAGCCTATGTCTACATACTGCTGAATGTTGTAACAAAGGCTTTATGTAACAATATTATTGTAGATTAACAATTAAACAAGATGCAGATTTTGTAGATGTGACTAATCAACACTGTATGTGGACATTAGAGGAAGCAGGGTCTCTCTTGTTGTCTTACACACAAGCACTAAAATAGCCTCCCTATGTAGCCTAATAATTCAAGTAATATTCAACTGGACACGACACTGAGTGCCCTATTCAAGACAACTACTAATTGTGTAGCTCAGATGAACAATGTATTTTGCCCCTGCTCTTGTGTGTGTGGCTACAAGCTCGGCAGATATGTGTGTATTTTTACGTAAAGTGTAGTTCTACCATACGTACATTTATTTACGTTTTATACACACAGAAACGTATAATGCTGACGTATTTACAGCACTTAAAGAGGATTAGCCTACATGGTGTTAAACAAGAATAGCTGCTACACTTTAAAACCTTAAAAAAATACCTTCTTTAATTGTTTAACCATTTTGTAATATTTGGTTTATTTACCGTGAGACACAAAAGCGTTTTCTCCTATAGACCCATAATACACGTAAACGTCAAATCCCGCGCTCGTGATGAACGTGAATTCAAATTCAAAAATTGCGCCCGAAGCGTTACGACATGTTTTACGGCAGTGGTATCAAACGCTCTGCGTCCCAATGTGCATACTATCCATCCTAAATACTATGTGACATTAGCCATTTTCAATACTATTTAGGGCATAGTATGCACATTGGGACACAGCTTGTTTTCGTCACAGATTGCGATATGCCGTGTGTGTACATTTGAAATGGAGAAGCGCGCGCGCCTTCAAAGAGCGAACAGTCAACCGAATCGACATTTTCATGGATTAATAACTTAATTCTGCTCTGTAACGTTACCTCATACTAAACTATTATATACTGCAATAGAGAACTACGACACATCGTCATGTAAACAAATTTTGTTACCGGTTTTGACATTTTCTCAATAAATTATTGTGATTATACGTGTCTGTTGCTTTCTATCTTTGAAACTTATGTATTAATACCTACGTATTAACAATGAGACCAGCATTATAATGTAAAACTAAAACTAACAGCTTTATGTCAAACACACTTTCTACTCAGGCATGGTTAGGTGAAGCAAAAATATGTTAGCGAGCATAGCATAGCTCAACAAATATATTACTGCACTGCACTCACCTGTCAGGATGATTTTTTCTAACGTGGCGATGGAAGTTAGAAGTTGTGCCATAGGTTTCAGTTATCGATGTGTTGCAGAATTGGCACCGCGCAGTGTGCTTTTTCTTCAAATCTTTTCCAATAAACGGTTTGTGGTTCTGAAAGGCGAATTTGATGATGGCAGACTCGTTGCTCATCTTGCCGCCGCTCACACCAGGCAGCAACTGAAGATGGTGCAAATAGAGGTCTCAGACGGTGACTGACGGCAGTATCTTTGCATTGCACCATGGAATTTCATTTTCAAATAATACCCGTCAACATTGATGTGTTGCCTTTAAGGCAGTTAATAATTTAATAAATAAGTTAAATGTTTAAAAAAATAATTTCTAAGAGTTTATTATAAGTATTTCATATTTATTTGTAAGTTTTATTTAAAAAATATTAGCGGAGACTTTTATTTCCGGTGCGGCCGCGCTAACTTCCGGTTTCGGTTTCATGGTAAACAGAGCAGGCGAAATCCAGCATCGTATGGTCAGCTATCTGTTGCCATTCTCATTGAAGCACTGTCAAGGCAATGCCGTAAGTTTATAAATGTGTTTATAAGGATCTTAAGTAATGTATTTTTGTATTGTCTAGTTGGGAAATTCATTTTAAAGCGCAGATGAATGACTTTTATTTTCGTCTGTCTAGAGCTTAGTTTTTCTAAGAGCATGTTGTGTATGCTTTCAGTTTTCACCATCTGGAGAAGAAATTAAAATGCAAAAACGTCCCTTGTGGTCCTGGTCTTCTTCAGTGGTTTATCTACGTGTTCATTTGGCAACATAACAGTGAAAAGGCAGCATTCAGAGCTTCATCGTGGTCAAAATGGCAGCTAGCAACAGATCTGCTACAAACGCTTCAAGTCTTTCATCCTCATCTGCAAGCAGTGCCGCTCGTGCTCGAGCCAAAGCAGAAGCGGCTAGGGTAAGAGCCTCATATGCAAGCAAGGAAGCACAGTTAAAAGTGGAAAAAGTGAAAAATCGACACAGAGCTACAGGTGCTAGAATTACAAAGAGAAGCAGATGCCGCAGTAGCTGAGGCAGAGGTGCTAGAAGAAGCAGAGGCAATACGAGATGGGCATGAGAGCCGAAGATCAGAATCAGATAGAGTTAAAAGAGAAAGAACATGTGAATATGTGAAATCTCAAATGGATGTGAATAAACATAATGGCCCCACTCCAGCCACCTGCAACCAAAGTGTTGAAATAGAGGGCACATTCATCACATGGAATCCTACTGAAAATGACGTTTCAGACGCAGAACCTTCACCTGTTAACACTAGGCCCAAACGCCACAACCAAAACACAACCGTGGCTTTCCAAACCACATCTTCCTCTCTTAAAGATGAGACTAAACCAAAAAGTAAACAAACAAAGCTCAACCCATTCTCTAGTCCTTTCGTGCCTCCCTACAACTCACCTGCAAGCACGTCACACCAAGCAGAGCCACTTGCACAATATATGGCACGTCGTGACCTCATCACTTCAGGTCTATACCAATATGATGACAAACCAGAGAATTTTAGAGCGTGGCTCTCCTCATTTACCGGGGCTACAGCAGACGTTCACCTCACGCCAACACAAGAGCTCGACTTGATGACAAAATGGTTAGGAAAGGAGTCAAGTAGTCAAATTAAACGCATTCGCTCTGTGTATGTCAATAACCCTGCGGAAGCTTTACAGAAAGCATGGGACAGACTCCATGAGTGTTATGCGGCTCCTGAAATAATCGAAAAATCGCTCTTCCAGAGATTGGATAGTTTTCCAAAAATAACAGCAAAGGATAATGTGAAACTGAGGGAACTTGGGGATCTGTTACAGGAGATTCAAGGAGCAAAAGAGGATGGGTATCTGCCCGGTCTTCTCTATCTTGACACGTCACGCGGAATCAGGCCAATCGTGGACAAACTCCCATATGGAATTCAGGAGAAGTGGATGTCACTAGGTTCACAATATAAAGAGGATCATCATGACTGCTTTCCACCTTTCAGTTACTTTTGCAAGTTCATATGCAAAGAAGCTAAGAGACGTAACGACCCAAGCTTTAACCAACAGTACAGCCATACCCAATCACATTTAGAAAGACCCAACCTGAGAAACTTTAGCTCCGCCAAACCCATCTCCGTAAGTAAAACTAATATTACACCCCCCAACAAGGACTTTAAAAGCAACTGCCCGCTGCACAATAAGCCCCACCCACTCAATAAATGCAGGACATTCAGGAACAAACTGCTCGATGAAAGAAAGGCCTTCCTCAAAGAGAAAGGAATCTGTTTTAAGTGCTGTGCCTCGGACACTCATCTCGCTAAGGACTGCAGATCTACAGTAAAGTGCTCCGACTGTGGAAGTACAAGCCATGAAACAGTAATGCATCCTGGCCCTCCACCTCAAACCTTCAAGGCTCCTGCTCTCGCTCAAGAGGATGGCGGGGAGGGAAAAGACATCTCAGACAGCATCGCAGTAACCACAACATGCACCAAAGTGTGCGGTCCAGGTCAGTGGGCTCGTTCTTGTTCAAAAATATGTCTCACAAAGGTGTATCCAGAGGGTCGCCAGGACAGTGCGGTTAAGGCTTACGTCATACTCGATGATCAGAGCAATCGATCTTTAGCCAGGCCAGAGTTCTTTGATCTGTTCAACATTAAACAAAAGCTAGTCAGTTATGATCTAAGAACATGTTCAGGCCTCGTTGAAACATGGGGGAAAATGGCTGAAGGCTTTCACATTGAGTCTTTAGATGGGTCTGTGGTAATCCCGCTCCCTCCTCTCATTGAATGTCAGGACATTCCTAACGAAAGAAGCGAGATCCCAACACCAAACGCTGCACGGCACCAGCCTCACCTTCGGTCCATAGCAAAGTATATTCCAGAGCTAGACCATAAGGCAGAAATACTTCTACTGCTAGGGCGAGATGTTCTACGTGCACACAAAGTAAGGGAACAAGTTAATGGCCCTCATCATGCGCCCTTCGCCCAGCGCCTAGATTTAGGGTGGGTCGTAGTCGGGGAGGTGTGTGTAGGTAAGGTCCACAAGCCCACAGTCAACTCATTCAAAACTATTATTCTTGAAAATGGCCGCCCCACAGTTTTTGGACAGTGTGATAACTTCCGACAGCTCAAGGAAACACCACACAGTAACATGCACACTAAGGCTCCAGAGCAAAGTCTGGGACAATCAGTTTTCAACCGCAGCAAAAACGACAATGAGCCAGCTCCCTCCATAGATGACACACTCTTTTTAGAGATCATGGACGAAAGTATGTACAGAGATGATGACAATAGCTGGGTCGCCCCACTTCCTTTCAGAGAGCCTCGCCGGAAAATGCCTAACAACCGAGAGCTAGCAGTCAGACGTTTTTTGTCTCTCAAACGGAGCATGCAAAAGAAACCCCACATGCAGCAGCAATACGTGGAGTTTATGGAAGGGATTTTCTCCAGCGGTCACGCTGAGATAGCGCCCGCACTTAAGCAAGGAGAAGAATGCTGGTATCTCCCCACGTTTGGGGTCTACCACCCTCAAAAACCCAACAAGATCAGGGTAGTTTTTGATTCCAGTGCCCAAGAGGACGGTGTCTCACTCAATAGTGTACTCCTCACTGGCCCCGACTTAAACAATAGTCTCATTGGGGTACTCCTCCGCTTCCGTAAAGAAAGCATTGCTGTCATGGCCGACATACAGCAGATGTTTCACTGCTTCATGGTGCGTGAGGATCACCGAAACTATCTTCGCTTTCTGTGGCACAAGGACAATGATGTTGAAAAGGAGGTCATTGATTATCGAATGAAGGTCCATGTGTTTGGGAATTCTCCATCTCCCGCTGTAGCTGTTTACGGTCTGCGCAAGGCCATTGAAGCTGGAGCGAAAGACTATGGGGCTGACACAGTCAAGTTTGTGGAGAGACACTTCTATGTCGATGATGGACTGATTTCTGTGCCTTCTCCAGCCGAAGCGATCGACTTGCTCCAAAGAACGCAAGCTTCACTTGCTGAGTCCAATCTGCGCCTGCATAAGTTTGCTTCCAATTCACCAGAAACCATGCAAGCCTTCTCTCCTGGAGATTGCGCATCAGTCCTGAAAGATCTGGATCTGAGTGGTGAGGAAACACAATCACAGCGCAGTCTAGGCCTAATTTGGGAAACCATGACAGACACATTCACATTTTCAGTGGCCACAACAAACAAGCCATTTACTCGCCGAGGTGTCTTGTCATCTGTTAATAGTGTCTTCGATCCACTAGGCTTATTAGCACCAGTCACCATTCAAGGAAGAGCTCTACTCAGAGAACTCACCTCAGAAAACTCTGATTGGGACACACCACTTCCAGAAGATAAGCAGAGCAAATGGGAAGCTTGGAGGGATTCGCTGCAGGACTTAAGGGAACTCCATGTCCCAAGAACTTACACATCTACCTCTCTCAGTCAGGCAAAGCGCAAGGAACTCTATGTCTTTTCAGACGCATCGACCAAAGCAATAGGTTCAGTAGCCTACTTGAGAGCTCTGTATCCAAATGACAAAGTTGAGGTAGGGTTTGTCATGGGTAAAGCAAAACTAACTCCTCAGTCAGAGCCCACAATACCAAGACTGGAACTGTGCGCCGCTGTCTTGGCTGTAGAGATAGCTGATCTGGTCAGGAATGAGCTGGACATAGAGTTTGACGCTGTTCACTTTCACACAGACAGCAGGGTGGTCTTGGGCTACATCTGCAACGAATCAAAAAGATTCTACACATATGTTCACAACAGAGTGCAGCGTATTCGCCAGTCTTCAAAGCCGGAGCAGTGGCACTATGTGCGCACCGAGGAAAACCCAGCGGATCACGCATCACGCTCGCTCACAGCATCTCAACTAACAAAAACAACTTGGTTCACCGGACCCTCCTTCGTCCGTCGCTCACCCCCAGAGGCAAAAAATGAAAACAACAATTTTGAGTTAGTTGAGCCTGACAAAGACTGTGAAATCAGGCCACAAGTGAGAACTTGTGCCACTCACCTTCAAGTAGTCTCCTGTAAGCGCTTTGAGCGCTTCTCCACCTTCAAGTCTTTGGTCCGTGCAGTCGCCTTCCTCATTCACATGGCAAAATCTTTCAACGGCTCCAATTCAAATCATGGATGCAAAGGGTGGCACATATGTCAGTTTCCTCGTACTCCAGATGAAATGGATCAAGCAAAACGTGTCATCCTCCAACAAGTGCAACAGGCCACCTTCGCAAAGGAGCTGTCTGCCCTCAACGCTGGCAAATCCATCGCCAAACAAAGCCCTTTGCAACAGCTCAGCCCAGTCCTGGACAACGGCATAATTTCAGTTGGAGGTCGACTCAAACACTCAGAGCTCGAGAACTCTGAAAAATACCCGATAATTCTCCCAAAAGACAGTCATGTCTCTATCCTGCTCACTCGCCACTACCATGAGCAGGTCAAGCACCAGGGTCGTCACCTAACAGAAGGTGCAATAAGGGCTGGAGGTCTGTGGATAGTCGGTGGAAAGAGACTAGTTAATTCAGTTATCCACAAGTGTGTTATCTGTCGCAAACTGCGGGGAAAGCAGGAAGAGCAACTCATGGCAGATCTTCCCCCGGAACGTTTGAAAACATGTCCTTCCTTTAGCTACGTCGGCCTTGATGTTTTCGGGCCTTGGACAGTAACCACCAGACGTACCAGAGGTGGTCATGCACAAAGTAAGCGTTGGGCTATCCTGTTTACCTGCATGAGCTCAAGAGCCGTGCACATTGAGGTAATTGAGTCCTTAGACACCAGCAGTTGTGTAAATGCCCTGAGACGCTTCTTTGCCCTGAGAGGCCCTGCCAAAAAACTTTTATCGGATCGTGGCACTAATTTCATTGGGGCTTCCAAGGAGTTGGGAATGGACAAAGCTCTGCAACTATACCTGAATGATCAAGGTTGCAGTTGGGAATTCAACCCGCCTCATGCATCCCACATGGGAGGCTCCTGGGAGCGCATGATCGGCATTGCACGGAGAATATTGGATTCAATGCTGCTTCAAAGTAAGGTGCAACTCACTCACGACGTATTGTGCACACTTATGGCTGAAGTGACTGCAATCTTAAACGCCAGGCCACTCCTTCCAGTTTCGTCCGATCCAGTCAATCCCTTCATTCTCTCTCCCTCTATGCTGCTAACCCAGAAATCGTGCCTTATGCCTCCTCCTGGAGATTTCTTGGACAAGGACATTTACACCAAGCAATGGAGACAAGTTCAGGCTCTTGCCAGCCAGTTCTGGACACGCTGGAGGCGGGAGTACCTGCCTTTATTGCAGCAGAGGCAGAAATGGACTGTATCTTGTCGAAATCTGCAAGTTGGTGACCTTGTTTTGCTCAAGGACAAGCAGGTTCCACGGAACAGCTGGCTCATGAGTAGAGTCACGACAACTTTCCCTGGGAAGGACAATCGAGTAAGGAAGGTCGAGGTCACAGTGAATGACCAAGGCACTCGAAAGACCTTTTTGCGACCAGTTACTGAAGTCATTCTTCTCTTGCCAAAGGACTGAATCCCGCTAGTTTTTGTTGTTGATAGTGACCTCAATGAGGTCAGGCGGGGAATGTGTTGCCTTTAAGGCAGTTAATAATTTAATAAATAAGTTAAATGTTTAAAAAAATAATTTCTAAGAGTTTATTATAAGTATTTCATATTTATTTGTAAGTTTTATTTAAAAAATATTAGCGGAGACTTTTATTTCCGGTGCGGCCGCGCTAACTTCCGGTTTCGGTTTCATGGTAAACAGAGCAGGCGAAATCCAGCATCGTATGGTCAGCTATCTGTTGCCATTCTCATTGAAGCACTGTCAAGGCAATGCCGTAAGTTTATAAATGTGTTTATAAGGATCTTAAGTAATGTATTTTTGTATTGTCTAGTTGGGAAATTCATTTTAAAGCGCAGATGAATGACTTTTATTTTCGTCTGTCTAGAGCTTAGTTTTTTCTAAGAGCATGTTGTGTATGCTTTCAGTTTTCACCATCTGGAGAAGAAATTAAAATGCAAAAACGTCCCTTGTGGTCCTGGTCTTCTTCAGTGGTTTATCTACGTGTTCATTTGGCAACATAACAATTGAATTTTACTATTATTGTTATTATGTGTTTTTTATATTTTTTATATGAACATTAAAAAAAAATTACTTTGGAAAAAAAAATCGCGAGGACTCGGTCTGATATTACGAGTCCTCCTCCCACTGTGGTCCGAGTCCGAGTCAAGACCGAGTCTTTGAAGGGTCGAGTCCGAGTCAAGACCGAGTCTTTGAAGGAACAAGTCCGAGACAAGTCTGAGAAAGCAGAAATCGGTCTCGAGACCGGTCTCGAGTCCGAGACCGGACTCGAGTACATCACTAGTGGATTCCAATCCACCCCCTTCAATGGCAATTTCAAAACACTGCTTCATGAAGCTTTGAAACCTTTAAGAATCTTTTGTTCTGAATCAATGGTTCGGAACGTGTATCAAACTGCAAGAGTCAGTTACGTCATAACTGTTTCGAAACGTTTTGACGTTTTGGTTCACCGCTGGGGGCGATTATCTCTGTCAACCCGTGAATCATGAGGAGTTACTGAGAACCGTGGAGGAGTGTCTGTGGGTTTTACTGATCTCTGATCAGTTTTGTAGACGTTTTAATTAGACACTAGTATAATTTAAATTAATCTCCTATTGGCCTGTTTAGCGGAGCCATTCATAGAACAAACAAAACAAATCCTGACAATTGATAAAGGAACATAGGGGAGCGCGGGGCACAACCTAACGCGGGGTTAGATGTAACACGGACCGTTTACATAGTTAGTCAGGATCAAGCCGGTTATGTTTCCGCTCCTTTTCTCTCGCTGCCAAGAAGACGGTTCTCCCGCAAATTTTTGGAAAGTTTTGATAAGATTTCATGAAGATACTGGACAAATAGTGTTTTGACACCATGCAAGTAATTTTTTTCATCGTACGTTTTTTCCGGTTTCTGAGCTGGGTGTGTACGTCACCAAATCTTACTTTATATTACCTTAATCGCCGTCTTGTGGGCTAAACCACAGCACCGTTTTGAAACATGTCAGCAACTCCTAGCAACTGTTAGCTATAGGCTTAAAATATGTTTTACACAGCGGGGTTAGTTGTAACACAGTGTTACAACTAAGCCGCCAAGTGTACAATGATAATCAAATGAAAACAGGCAGCCACACAAGTTTTCAGGTTCGAGTATTTATATATTTATTTTGCCACATTAAACTTTGTTGGGCTTTCACAAACAATGTTGGAATTAAAATGTAAAAATTTTGTTTACTATGCATTGATCACTTGTTTATTTATTAAAAAATATAGCCTGTTTTTCATGCAATAAACCCTTTAAATTTGATTTTAAGCTAGTTTTTATTATTATTATTACTGTTATTATTAATAATAATAATAATTGAGCATGCAACTGCCACACACAAATATAATTAAATTTCAATGTGTGTTACACACAAGTGTTACAACTAACCCCTCTGTCTGTTACAATTAACCCCGCATATGGGGTAAGTTGTAACATTTGCACTTCTGTCACTTTCAGTGCAACTGTACGAAAATGGTAGGTCCTAGAAAAAAACTTTAAGTGTTCATTTGTAGCAGAGATGTGTATGTTGCTTCTGTAAAAAAAAATATTAATCTAACTTAATTATTTTTTAAATAATTGAGCCAAAACCAAAATGTGTTAGGTTGTGCCCCGCTCTCCCCTATAGACAATTGATAATCTTTTTAGATGCTTAGATAATTGCATTTGAAATATTTTACTTTCAATAAAAAAAATTTGCAATAGATTTGTAAAAGGTGTTTTTTTGCCTGTTTTGCCCTGGTTTTTGTTGCATTTACACTGTTCTGACCACTAGTCGTCACCGTAGAGATGGATGTCAGATTGTTTCGAAGCCTCGACACAATACAGCCCATTTGCTTCAACTGTTTGGTCAGGTTTTCTGTCATGGTTGTGGTAGATACAAGTTCACGAACACGAAGATGATCAAAACGGGAGTCTTTAATATTGGTAAACATATCACTCATGTCACATTGATGAGAGTGGACCAACTCAAATATGAAGACTAAAATTTGATAATTTAATATAATTTTTCAAACCCAGAGATTTGGCGAGAATTAGACTCTCTGGTTGAAGCACATCAAATGACATTAAGGGGCTGTTTACACCTGGCCACTTTATGCGTTTTCTAAGATCGGATAGCTATCTGATTTATCAAAATGATTCCATTTACACCTGGTCACATAAATGTGTTTTTGCTAAACGGATATAAATCCGATCTTCAACTCCCGCGGACCCGCGCTATATGCAGATTTAATGGAGTGCAAGTCACCGAAAGCAACAGATATGAGCTGCATTTTATTGATCATCGGCTAATTTCAAAATCAAAGACAGCAATAAGAGAGAGCGGCAACAGCCCTAATAAGATAATTTCGTTTCTTTACTTTTAATGAAGATGATTGTGTGTAAAGTGTCTGCGACTTACTTTCACTTTGATTTGCGATAGTTTGCACATACGGCCGTGACTTGATGAATCTATGCTCAGCTGCTCATCTGCGGTAGTGTTGCAGTAGCGTCGTCATATCTGACTACAACATGACATATAGCCTATAACACGCTCTCACACGTTTTTTTAAATAATTTTTGGGAGGAGTAAAATTTACATGTGGTTTCAACAACCAGATGTATTTACACTTGTCCAGTTTCATATGGAATGCGGCCCAGACCACCTCCTGATGTGGTTTGAGCGATCGGATTCAAATCCGTCTCGAATGCGTTTCGGAGGGCATTTACACCTGGTCTTTTCACGATCAGATAGCTATCTGATCACAGAAAACGCATGAAGTGGCCAGGTGTAAACAGCCCCTAAGAGAAATACATTGTGAAAGCTAAAATCCCAAGAGACAGATGGGAACGCTTGCCAGCGTTGATAACAACAGCCCAATGGGTAGACTTGTGGGTTGACGGCAAGCATTAGAAGAGTTCCGAAAAGAAATCCATGAAATATTGGGCAGCGGTAAAATTCCATTCACATCAGTGACATTGATTAAGCAAAAAGATGATGAATCTCCAGATGAATATGCTCTGCCTAACTATTTTGGACTATTTTGGCTACAAAAAGGAGGATGTTGACCAACAACAGATACTGTAATTTGCCTGGAGTGTTATGAAGTTGTGGCCACAAAACAAGGAAACACCACCAATTTGTATTTTTTGCGGCATTTTTCACGGAGAGTCATACAGCCGAGCATATCGCAGAGGCCCTAAGAGAAGCGGAGACCGATTGGGGCTTAGATGAGACAGGTCAAGTCTGTATAACAACAGATAATGCAGCGAACATGGTGAAAGCTGCTGCTCTGAACAAGTGGACCAGGCTACAGTGCTTCGGCCACAGATTTATTATTATGTGTTGCATGTGTGTAGAGCTTTAAAACGTAAGAAAAAAAATACAGACACTAAACATTTAATTTTCAACAACTTATTATTTAATCAGTGGCAAAAAAAATTGTTTTTTGAGCACATTTGTTTAAAATAAAATAGTGTGCTTCAATAATTAAAGTTCACAATGTTTTGTTTGTTTTCTTCGCTTAGAAAATGCAGTGAAAATGCAGGCCGCATTGATCGTGCTGTAGGAGTCTGCAAGAAGCTGGTGAGCCACTTCTCTCACAGCTGGAAGGCCAGAGATGCCCTGTCAAAAGTCCAGAAGGAACTCAATCTACCATCACATTGTCTCATCTCAGAATGCCAAACAAGATGGGGTTCCAGACAGATGATGATCAGCAGGATATTAGAGAAGCAGCAGGCTTTAACTCAGGTCCTGTCTGCAGACAAGAAGCTGTGGCATCTAATTCCAACCTGGCAAGATATAGATGTCCTGGAATCTGTAAGCAAGTCACTGGGCCCAATGCTGGATTTCACTGATGCACTTTCAGGGATGAATACGTCAGTGTCTCCTTTGTAAAGCCAGTTCTTCAGCTCTTCACTACTGGAAATGCGAGAGGAAGACACAGACCTGACCAAGAACATGAAGATAATACTGGACTACCTCAACGAGAAATACGAAGATGATGATACTCAGAAGCTGCTAGATATGGCATCTTTTTTGGACCCCCGGTTCAAGATGGACTTCATCACTGCAGACAAGAAGACCCAAGTTAAGGCCAGAGTGGCATCACAGATGATGGAATGCCAGGAGAAAACAAGCTGCAGCACTGACGTGGAGCCCAACGTTACCAGTGCACCCCAGGCAAAGAAAGCAAAGAAGTCCTTGGGAAGCTTCTTTAAACAGAGTGAAACTGTTGCAAAGGGTGATTCCTCTGTGACCCTAAAGGATGCTCTGGACGCAGAGTTAAACACCTACATGCTAACACCTCCAATAGACAAAGAGGAGTATCCACTTGCATGGTGGAAAGTACACAAACTAAGCTTTCCTCGACTCGCCAGACTTGCCCGCAAATACCTGTGTATTCCTGCGACAAGCTCGCCGTCAGAGAGACTTTTCAGTACTAGTGGCAACATCGTCACTTGCCCACAAACCTGTCTCAAGCCTGCAAAGGTTGATAGACTTGTGTTCTTAGCTAAAAACCTTGAGTAAGCCAAGCATACAGCATACATAAGCATGCATCATGCTAAATAATACTCAGTTTAGGAGGTTTTATTTCATTTTGTTTAGCCATGATTATGATGATGACCAACACTGTTTTACTTTGCCACTTTGGCTAAGAAAAGTTGACTTAAAAACAAAAGATTGTGAACCAAAATGCTTATAAGTTGTTTTATATATAATAAAAAAACATTTATTTTCAGTTATATTTTTGGAAACCAATCAGGGGGTTGGTGGTGTAATGCTGCTTTTTTATTTAAAAATCTGTTCTGCTTTTCTGTTTACAGAAATATGTTCTAATTTTGGAATAAAATATTAGTGACCTTTTTGTCAGCTTGCTCACTAGTGAATTTATTAAAATCATTGGAATGGTAATTATTGACTTTAGCCTGGATTGATGGCTTGCAATATCGCAATATATCGTTGGGAAAAACATATCGTAATTTTTTCCCAATATCGTGCAGTCGGAGACATGGAGACATCATGGAGTATCAGCATGCCCGATATGAGCTCCAAAAATCCATCAGGGCCACCAAGAGGGCATATACCCAGAGACTTGATAGCTGTTACAGGGAAAATAACATGGATGTGGCAAGGAATCCAGTCATTCACCAAGTACAGGAAAGATGCAAACAGAACTGTGATCCAAGACACCTCTCTACTGGACAATCTTAACTTCTATGCTAGATTTGACCAAAACAAGAGAGATATAGTCCTAATATTCCCCTATAACACAGAGGAGATTGTACTGCAGGTGACACACTCAAGAGTCCTTAAAGCTCTGAGGAAGGTGAACCCCCGTAAGGCTGTGGGACCCGATGATGTGGCTCCGAGAGTCCTTAAAGGTCCCGTTCTTCATGTTTTTTGTTCTTCATGTTTTTTGAAGCTTTGATTGTGTTTACAGTGTGCAATATAACATGTGTTCATGTTTCGCGTGTAAAAAAACACAGTATTTTTCACACAATTTACTTATCTGTAAACCGCTGTTTTCACTGTCCAAAGCTCTATCTCAAATAGTGCACTGTCTCAAAGCTCTAAATCTAAAGACCAAACAGAAAAGGAAATGAACACTTGAAGAAAATCGTTATTTTTGTTTGTTTTTTTGCGCTCAAAAAGTATTCTCGTCGCTTGATAAACTTAAGATCGAGTCACTATGGTCACTATGGACTATTTTAACGATGTCTTTAATGACTTTTCGGGGCTGTCAAGTTCCAATCCCTTAGAAGCCTATGGAGGAGTGATCCGGCTCTCAGATTTAATCAAAAATATCTTAATTTGTGTTCCGAAGATGAACGAAAGTCTTACGGGGCTGGAACAACATGAGGGTGAGTAATTACTGACAGAATTTTCATTTTGGGGTGAACTAACCCTTTAAGTCCTCTATTATCGTGCCGGTTCTGAAAAAACAAACATATCTACAATGAATGAGAGTAGACCAGTGGCACTTGCACCGCGAGGAGGCGAGGATCGAGACGAAAGTTGGCTTCCAGAGGAGTCATGAGCGAGGATGCACGGCCACGGGTATATCCTTTGCGGAAGAGTTTTATCAACTAAACGTGACGCACGTATCAATTCTTCTCCCCCTTCACATCTGTCACAATCATTTTAATTTATACTTTACTTTCGCAGTTTACATACACATCTCACATATTTCAACAAGGTATCTTGCTTTATTATTATGTATTATGAATTTCTTAAATAAACAAACTTTAACAACATAAGAGCAGATACTTTGAGCGCTGCTGATGACGCTGTGAAGTGACACTCGAGTGATCAAGTATTCCAATGTATAAAAAAGCTTTTATTCAATTCCTCCGTCCTCCTTTTTCCTTGCAGCCTTTCCTCACATCCTACATGGGGTGGAGCTGAGACGTGAGGAAAGAAGCGAGGAAAGGAAATGAGGATGCACAAATAAGAAATGAGAAGCACCCTGTATCTTAACTACTTTATCTTAATTTCTTTAATGAGTAGCTTGTAAAGCTACAGTTTCAGAGTAGATTCCCCAACACTGCCTACATATAGCCTAGACCTATAATGTTATAAACATTATATTGATATAACATTGAATGCATCAATACAATGATATTTCACTGCATGCAAAATCAGATACCATTAAATCAATTATTGTAGGCCTATGGGGGAGACAGACCGCAGCAGGTGCACAACAAATTTTCATACATGCCATCACTGCAGGTGGGAGGGGGCCCATCTCGTGCTTTGCAGGGGGCCTCACAGGTGTGCGTACACCACTGTGCTGACTTAGGCCCTATGTCAAAAAACTTGCTGTAGTGAGGCAGCCGTGAATTGAACAGTCGGCCGCAATTGCTCTCCACCGACTGCGCTGATCAAAAGCACGATGGGAAATGACTTGCTGAAGACAGCTTAATGCTCATTGGTTTTAAACATGTGTTGTTCTCTTTTAAAATGTTTGATTTTAACTCTGATATCATGTTTTTATGTGTGAATATTCCCAAACTCTCTGACAGTGCATTCTCTCTATGGGTTATGTGATTGTTGTCATATTAATAAAAAATATATATAAAAACATATCTGTATTAAAGTAAAATATTATTGAATTACCTGTAACACGTTTTTCGAATCGAATTAAGTAACAGGTAGTCTACTTTGGGTGTTGTGTTCATCATATTTATTTTCATAAAACAGCAACAGAACTTAAATTACATTGTTTATTTAGCAACACATGAGTGTCAAAATATTATTGAATTAACTGTAACACGTTTTTCAAATCGAATTAAGTAACAGGTAGTCTACTTTGGGTGTCGTGTTCATCATATTTATTTTCATAAAACAGCAACAGAACTTAAATTACATTGTTTATTTAGCAACACATGAGTGTGAATCATGCGATATCTGACTTCTTGGTGTATGATCCATTGTCTGTCTTGGCTGCACTTTTTTCACTCCTCCTCTCACTACAGCCACCTATTCTTGTCTAAATTTCAGGCAAGGCAATGGCGCATTTTAAACGAGCCTTACATATATCAAAGACACAAAATACATAATATGTTATATACAATATGCAAGAATCACAAATGGCGTGTCAGTGAACAATGTACAGTGATGAAAAGCATACATTTGCAACAATTGCAACATAGCCTACATAATGTTAAATTTCAATTACAAATAGTCTATGTCTGTGATTTTAGTAGTGCTGAAATGTTTACGTGCCCTGTATCTGAATTATTAAAACTAAGGATGAATATTGTTTCAGGCTGCTAAGTGTTTTGTTCTTCATAATAATAATGAAATATTGTTATTTGTTCTAAATCAATAAGTGTTGGATTGTGTTTGCGGTCTCAAGTTTTTTCAAGTAAAAAATTAGGCAAAATAATCTCGGAGCTTGATTATTTATTGCAATGTATAATTTATTGAAGATAAAGTATAGCCTACTAATACTTACTCAAGTGATGCTGAAAATTAAAGATGCCTCACACACACTTGGAGAGTTAAGCACTCTTGTATTACTGGTTCAGAATGAAGATATGTTCCCCAAATAGGTAACAGATCATTATTGAATGTAAGCCTTACAGCACAATAAATTAGCAACATCGTTGTTGACCAAATTTTTTCCAATTTATCGTACATAGGAAGCAATATCATTGTAGGCCTACCGGTATATTGAGCTCTCATAAGAACTACTTTCACACGCGGAACAAGACGGGAAGAAGTTTTCACAGATGAGTTTTAATTGGTACACAGTGGATCGCGTTACAAATGACAGGTGTTCCTCAGTAATAATTAAACTGACACTAAAACAGTCACAACGGGGTGGAGCCATCTTGCAGCTTAAACTGAAGGATATGCTTATTTTCTCCACATTACACCAGGTAACTGTAACTAACATTGTTTCTACATAAAAGTTGTTAAAATAAAGCGTTCATTACGTTTTTGGACGAAGATTCAGTGGCTGGAGTGCCCAATTTTAACGATTCACATAGTAGCCTATTCACGTATAGCCTACCTATGTAATATCTCATTCATGTGAAATTTAGCAAAAATGTGAAAGTGAATAGTAAATCTTATTTTCGTTTTAAGGAACTTTTTCGCGTTTCAGTGAATTTGAAAATGAGCAGTGATTGAAGACAAGTGAGGTAGTTGTCCGTCAATAAGCAAATGGCTGCATCACTATGCTCGTTCCGCAGAGCAGATCACAAGAGAGTAGCTACAGCAGGGCAAACATGCTCCACTCCGGATCACGTGATAATAAACGCCAAATTACTTTAAAATTTTCTGTAAAAAGTAGTCCAATTTCCTGTTATCGCCATTTCTTCTTGCATGTTAGTTTACTCTAAAGTCGAGATTTTCCGTGTCCACAGTCGAGAATCGGTTCTTTGTAAAATCTTTGTGGTGTGCTGTCAAGTCAAGTCAAGTATATTTATATAGCGCTTTTCACAATATACTGTAGATTGTATCAAATCAGCTTCACAGTATATTAATCAAAATAACATAACAATGTTTGTTTCTTAGTGGAAAAAAAAACATCCACGTTAGGTAGGGCTGATCAATGGTATTAATGATTGGTTAATTAATTTGAATATCCCCAACTGAGCAAGCCAAAGGCAACAGTGGCAAGTAAAACTCCATCAGGTGACCTAATGGAGAGAGAAAAAAGTGCTGTCTTGTATGGAATTCCAAAGCTGCCAAAATAATAAATAAATGCATGAATAGGCCTATACAAGGAAATGTAAAAATAAATTAAATAAAATACATAATTATACAAAGATGTGTAAAAAAGAAAAACTATAAATATTTATAGCTACTTGTATTTCCTTATTTATGTGTAGGCTAATAGTATTTTTTCCACGTTTTATTTCTTTCTTTCCACATTTCTTTGTATGGTAATGAGGGTAGTGTATTTTACCTCAGACATAGCAGTCGAGCTCAGAGTGCTGGTATAGGCAAGAAAGTGGTAAGTTACTCCCTCACCCGCAGTGGACATTGCAGGGCCGGCCCGCGGAATAGGCAAATGCTACGGGCGCCACTCATCCATAGGCATAGGCGCCGATTTATGTTTTACTCCGTGGGTGCTCATGGGTAACCTGACTCCGCCAGATGGATTTGCTCCGCATATCCATCTGGAAACCTTCCGTTGAAGTAGTTTTGGTAAGGGGCGAAAATACTGGTTAGCTGATTGGCCTATGTTGGTGATAGACGGGCCAAATCAACCAATCAGATCAACGAAGCATATGAGAGCGACGACGAAAACACAACCACAAGCCAGGCTACTCTTGCTGCTGCAGGTAAAGGCTCGTTAGCTCTGTAATTCCGTAATAACTCTGTAATTCCGATAAAACTTGCTCGATAGCCACACTGATGCTAGTTTCATCCGCTGAAGCCGCCATGTACTTAAGACTGAACTGTCGCGCTTCTCGTTGCGTCACACCTCAACCCGCCTCAAAGCCAACGCTGATTGGACGTTCGTTTGGTGAACTGCTCCCAAATTTTCTTTAACGGAAAGTATCCAGACTGATCTGCGAGTGAAACCTTGAAAGCTCGCGAGATCAGGATGGTCTCACGAGGCTAGCTCATGGGCGCTGGCCCTTTAAAAAAAAAAAAAAAAAAAAAAAGTAGGTCTAGTCAAAAAATGTTTGCATTCCAGAACCTTACTCTTATCAGTTCTACTGCTGCAAGTGAATTTCGTTTTGTATAAATTGTATCTTCATTTTAATAAATGTTTTATCAACAAATTGCCTGGATTAATAAATAAGCAAGCAATAGACAATGCGCCGCGTCACAACTCGAGCCTCGAGGTATCGCACACCGGACGCGCAGGTACACGAGCAATATTGTAATGTTATGTTTAAGGATATTATGGAATTCAGATCATGTCTGTACTATGTTATGTTATGATTGTAATGTACAATTAAATACAACCCTTGCTGTCTGCAGTCTTAACACTTTACAGTCCGTTAACTGAATGAGAATATCACCTGAAAATTCGTTAACATCAGCAATTTTCATTCAACCAGCTGATTCATTTAGTTTTAACATTTAGTTTTCTGTAAATGAATGTAAAACTAAATGTATATTGCAGCACAGGGTGAAGTCAGTATAAATTAATGACGATTTGAGACAAATTAAAATAAATTTAATATAAAACTATGTAAATCGCGCTCTGTGGCACGGCAGAATTTTGAACAAGGTCCTGAGCCGTTGCTGGACGCCGCGGATAGACGATGAATGGCGCCGCCGGTGTGTGTAAATTACACTCATAGAGAATATGTGTTCATGCGACCCCTTTTAGGAAATGAACAGCGGTCGACACGAACACACACACACCTATTTACTTGATAATAAAGCCATAAAGTAGGCTCTCTTTGTTTCAACTCAGGACAGCACCACTTCTCACAAATACAGTCAGGATTGGAGATCAAAAGTGTAACTGACACATACATAGTAACCGCGATCAGAGGCGCTTTCATCCGAGAAACGCTGTGATTGGTGGATAGGATATGGAGCAGGCGAGACTGACATCGACACAACCAATCACAGTGACAGATGCTTCACATAGCACCAACTGCAATGTTTAATTTTGTAATGAATGAATATAGCCTACTGGCAGTCTAGCACGTGGGTGCTCGGTATTTTCCGTGGGTACTCAGTATTTTCCGTGGGTGCTCGAGCCCCGGAGCACCCACGGTATCGGCGCCTATGTCCATAGGAGCGCCAAAATGAGTTTGTTTATTGTTGTTGTTGTTGTTTTTTTAATAATATTTTAATACTGTTAATTCGAAATATTACCAAATAAACGCACACAAACCCTGACTCATCCAAGGCTGCGCATCAATCTTCCCCCACCCAGCGAGTGTTTGAAGTGCGTCAGAAATTGAACTGCGTTCACTTTTTTTTTTTTTTTTTTTTTTTTTTTTTTTTTTTTTAAAGAACGCGCGTGGAGTTTATGGTTAGGAATTTTTGTCGCCTCTCGCCACATCCAATGAAAAAAGCGGGCTTGGCCGCTCGCGCCAGGTCTAAATGCGAAAGTTACCTGATTGTGATCATAGGCAGTAAAAAAATAGCCGAATTCCCATGACGCATTATAATTAGCATTATAGTATGCCATAGATAGTGCAGTGTCTGATGCAGGGAAAAAGGGATAAAGACATAGGTAAAATGATGTATTAATGGCAGTTATTTTTTATTTTTTTGTAATCTTTTTATTATTATTGTTTTCTCACTGAACAGAGGTCCAAAATGGAAACATTAGCACGGTATACCATATACATAAAAGTGAAGCAACTCTAGTTACAGGTTAGTATTCCTGATATATAGGATAGAGGAGTTCCAGACATATCACAGTGGTAACATCAGATGAGTAAATTAAGAGTTACAAATATGTAATGAAGTGTAAGACCCAGTATACATTCATCATATTCCAAAGTAATCTAATACAGGCTTCCATATTTTCCTAAATGTTTCTAGTTTGCCGTTATCGATAAATCGTAACTTCTCAATATGAATAATATTCATTAGCTCACTTTGGAGCACATCGAATGTTGGAACAGTATCCAGTTTCCACCTCTGTAGAATCAGTCTTTTTGCAAGAACCATAAATAAAGAAATACCCTGTTTTTCAAATTTACTGAAAAAAGGTACTGAAATCACCCCAAAAATGGCAATCATCGGATCTGGAGCAATCTCTTTTTTATACATTTTTGAAAGTAGGTCAAAAATATCAATCCAATACATGTGACAGTTGCAACATCCATAGTGAACGTTGACGTGTACCTTCTGCAACCTTGCATTTATTACATACCGGTGATACTTCAGGGAAAATCTTATGCAGTTTAGTTTTACACATGTATATTCTATGTAAAGATTTGAATTGGATTAAGTTATGTCTAGTATTAATCGAGCAATCATGTATGTTTTGTAAGCATTCCTCCCATTTAGCATCCTCAATGGCGTAAACTGAATCCTCTTCCCATGCTTTCCTAATTGTAGTTGTGTCGCTATCCAGCAGATCAATTAATACATTATAGAAATATGACACCGCTTTGGAGTTTCCGGCTTTAAATCTATTTATTTACTCTAATTTGTCGTGCTTTTTTAATTGTTCAAAGTCGGGGAAATACTTTCTGACGTAGTCTCTAATTTGCAGATATCTGAAGAAGTGAGAATTTGGTAGCTCATACTTTGATTGGAGCTCTTTAAATGACAGAAATTGCTCATTCATATAAAGTGAGCCAATGCAACCTATTCCCTTCCGTTTCCAAAGTGAAAAAAACCATATCATTAAGAGCGGGAATGAAGGAGTGATTCATGCATATAGGGCTATCAAGATATACCTTAGGGGCTTTAATATATATTATAATTTGTTTCCAAACTTTTAAAGACTGACCGATTACAAAGTGGCTGTTGTAAATAGGCTTGCTAATCTTCCCTGGACTGTTGCATAGTGCCTGTAATGAGGAGTTAGGGAAAAGGGCTTGTTCAATTCTAAGCCATTCAGGTTGTTCACCAGATGCATCTGATGAATCAACTCTCCACCAAGAAAATATATTCAAATGTGCAGCCCAGTAGTATGCTTTAAAGAAAGGTAACCCAAATCCCCCCTTTTCTTTAGATTTTAATGGGTGTTGTTTTTTAATTCTTGCAACTTTATAATTCCATAAAAACTGAATAATTATCTTGTCTACCTGTTTAAAATAGGATTGTGGTATACATGAAGGAATAGATTGAAATAGGTGGAGGAATCTTGGCAAACTCACCATCTTTACCGCATTAATTTTACCTACCATTGAAATTGTCTTCCAAAAATCTATATTATTTTTTAATTGGCTGATTCTCTTTTGCCAATTGACTCTAAGTAGATCTTTTGGATTTTTAGTTATTATGACACCTAGATAAGTAAATGAGTTTTCTGCTATCTTGAATGGGGTGGAATTTACATACGGTTTACAAACGTTGGGCGTAATAGTCATCATTTCACTTTTTTCCCAATTAACAGTAAAACCTGATATATTCCCGAATCTTGTAATTGCAGTGAGGAGATGCGGAACAGACTTACAGGGATTCTTTATAAACAACAGTATATCGTCTGCGCAAAGTGAAATATGTTGCGGTAGGCCGCCTAACGTAATAGGTTGGACATCTGCCTGTTGCCGAATGTATGCAGCCAAGGGCTCTATCGCAACTGCAAAGAGAAATGGGGACAGTGGACATCCTTGTCTCGTCCCTCTATAGATTGAAAAAGGAGCCGAGATATTATGATTAGTCACTACTGAGGCTTTTGGACAGAAATATATTGTTTTTATCCAATCTCTAAAAACATGGCCAAAACTAAATTTGTTTGAGGTCGACATCATATATCTCCATTCCACTTGGTCGAATGCCCTTTGTGCGTCCAGTGAAATAACTGCATTTTCTTCTTTATGGTTTGAATATAGAACATGACATAGGCGACGCAAATTAAAAAACATGTGTCTACCTGGCATAAAGCCTGTCTAATCCGGATGTATAATGTCGCAAACGTGCTTCTTCAATCTGTTTGCAAGGATTTTCCCAATTATTTTTGTTTCAGTGGGTAGTAAAGAAATCGGTCTGTATGATGACACTTGCAATCGGTCTCGATGCGGTTTAGGTATAAGAGCAATATTGGCATCATACATAGATGCAGGGAAACGGCCAACTTCCTGTGAATGTCTAAACATGCATACCAACAATGGCAGAATAACCTTGCAGAATCTTTTGTAAAATTCTATGCTGAATCCATCAGGGCCAGGGGCCTTGTTGGGAGATTTTTTGATTGCGTTTTCCACCTCTTCAATACTTATATCTGCATCTAATGTCTTTAAAGCCTCTTCGCTTAATTTTGGCAAATGTATTCCTTCCAAAAAACTATCAATACTTTCCTGGTCAGCCTTGTCTCTAGAGGTATAGACCTCAGCATAAAATGTTGCGAAATTTTGATTTATTTCATTTGGGTTAGTTATTGTTTTCCCCTCTTTACTCTTAATTTGATATATGGCTCTAGACGCTTGATTTTTTTCTAAGTTGCCGTGCTAGAAGATTTTGGGGCTTATCTCCTAATTCGTAGTATCTTTGTTTAACTTTACATAACAATTTTAGTACACTGCCAGATAATAAAGAGTTGTATTCATATTTCAATGCAATTTCTTTCATTAATTCAGTATTTGGGCAATTTTTGTGTAAACTTTCTAATTTGGTAAGAGTATTTTCTAATTTAATCATTCTCATCCTAACTTTCTTCCTTTGAGCAGTCTCATATGCTATTATTTCCCCTCTGACTACAACTTTCAATGTCTCCCATAAATTTGAATCATGCACGTCACCTTTATCGTTGATTTCTAAAAATTCCACTATAAATTCTTTTTTTCTAGCTCTTTATTAAATTCTTCATCCTTTAAAAGTGTATTATTTAACTTCCACCTAAATTTTCTTCTTAAATTATCCAATCTGAAATCAACTGACTGGGGGGCATGATCTGATATTATAATGTTATGATATTGTGACTTGCATACATTCGGCATCAGATTTGAATCCAGCAAAAAAAAAAATCAATGCGTGAGAGTATGACTTGTGCACGTGAGAGTAAAAGGAAAAATCTCTACCTGAAGGATTAAGAATCCTCCATATATCGACAATGTTAAAGGGTACCTATCATGGAATTTTGAAAATTACCTTTCATGTAGTGTGTAACATAGATCTAAGTGAACGAAAACATCCTGCAAAGTTTTAAATATGAAAGTTCACCGTATACAAAGTTATTGTCTCTCAAAAGTAAGAGTCGACTCTGAGTCGCTGATATGAATCGATAGACGAACGATGCATTTTCTCTAACTTTCGTATGTCACTTGTACAAGTTATTTGAATAAGACACGCCCACTCATTGCGCGCACCGAGCAGACAGTGAAAACATGTCGACGAGCTGTTCTGAAGTGCGAATCAAAAGCGAACTTTTTTTTCACTGCCCAGAGACGAGCATGTGAAGAATCAGTGGCTAGAGTTTATATTTACAACTTTACCACACAAGTATAGCCACCTTGAGCTGTGTTCGCGTTATT
The DNA here is from genome assembly GCA_036326025.1 of Chrosomus eos. Lineage (NCBI taxonomy): Eukaryota > Metazoa > Chordata > Actinopteri > Cypriniformes > Leuciscidae > Chrosomus > Chrosomus eos. The sequence continues at coordinate 11,336,011 of CM070836.1, read as the reverse complement.
TTAATGAGGATTCCTTTACAAACATAAATGCTTTCAAGTGTGGATTCGCGAGTCGTCTGATACTGAAGGAACGTTTAGTACCAAGTTTATTTGGATCGGCTTCATCCTCCGAATCACAACCTGTAAGTACTGTTAATAATTGTTGCTTTTAATGGGGTTTGTAGCATGCTCAATAAGTGTGTGTGTGTGTGTGTGTGTGTGTGTGTGTGTGTGTGTGTGTGTCAGTTATGCTCAACGCAGCTCTCCAAGCTGTGTGTGTGTTTTGAAATATGTAAAATGTTTGTCGTTGTCATAAAAAGTAGAGCGTATTGTAGTACTGCAGTGCTTTATCATTATGTTTAAGCTTTGGGTTAAGGCGAAAAATAAGTGACTGGGTCGTCTGACCAATCATTGCAGATTAGCGTCACGCAAAGGCGGGGTTTGAAAAATGAGTCGTCAAACGAATCATTAGGGAGTCGGTGAGCAAATCAGGTAAAAATAAATGCATATTATAAGACAACAAAAGTGTGTTTTGTCATTGCATGCATGTAAAACTGTTGTTGGGGACTCCCAGAACAACATTAGGAACATTTTAAATGCCATAATAGGTACCCTTTAAGAGATTGCATATACTGTCTTAACGTTGTAATGGATTTAGAAATGGTGCTGGCGATCTGACTCTGTTGTCTATCGAGCACATTGTCCAGCACACAATTAAAGTCTCCTCCAATAATTAAATTTGATTCTGAGATATTGGGGATTAGTTTGAATACTTTCTGAAAGAAGAGGGGATCATCAAAATTTGGCGCATATAAATTCACTAAAGTAATTTGCTTTGAATGTATGGAGCCCAACACAATAATATATCTATCATTTGTATCAGAGATAGTCTTGTGATGGACGAATGGTATATTCTTATGAATCAAAATAGCCACACCTCTGGCTTTGGTAGAAAAGGTGAATTGATACACTTGTGCTATCCAGTTAGACTTAAACCTATTCTCGCTACCCTTCTTCAAATGTGTTTCTTGAATAAAACCTATATCGGTTTTCAAGGCTTTAAGATGTAGAAGAACCTTTCCACGTTTTATAGGGCTATTTATTCCCCTAACATTCCAACTGGTGAGCCTAATATTGCCCAGTCTAACACTGAGATCATTACCGTAAGTATCAGTTGACATTTATGCTGTTACAATACATACATTTATATATGTATAAACCGTACCATAACCAAAACAAGAACATTTGGACCTTCTTTGAACTCATGAACTTAAACACAACCCACGGAATACCCACACAAGGTTTCCCCCCCCCCCCCACCCAAAGCTTCCAGGGAGGCAACTAAAAACCATAGCCCCTCTCCTCCCTACTCACCTAACTGCAAATAGACCTTACCGGCGACTGTATGTGTTAGCCACCCACACGCCTCTGCTTAAAATCAAATACGCTGTCCGCTTTAATGGTACATATAGTCTTGAATAATTGAGTCCATACTATTAACCATAGGATTTCTCACTGTGCAAAGTCTCTGCAAAGCCGAACGTTTTTTATATAGACGCATGACCAGTTGCACTGTGATCTCCTTTTGTATGTTTCCAACTTGGGACTGTGGCCATCAGAAACTTTTCTGCATCGGAGGGCTATTCAAAGGTTTTAGTTTCCTCTCCTACCGTCACAATGAGTTTGGCCGGGAATTTGAGGCTGCATCTTATGTTTCTTTCCTTACATTTATTCCTCACGTCGTTAAAGCTCTGCCTCTTCTTCACCGTTGCCGATGTCAAGTCTGGATAAATCTGCACTGTGTCTCCTTTAAAATGGAGAGGAGCCTTCTGTCTTGCTAGGCACAGCACGAGCTCTTTCACTTGGAGGTGGTGTAATCTAGCAATGATCGCTCGCGGCCTGTTGCCAGAAGCTGGCCTCGCGCTTCTGTGAGCCATGTCAATTTGTATTGGTTTCTCAAAGTTCTCGTGCCCGAGTAGCTCTGGAAGTAATGAACTGACGAATATAATGGACTTCAATAGTAGCCAAAACGGTTCAAGGTCCAAATGACAGTTTCAGTGCAGCTTCAAAGGACTTTAAACGACACCAGACGATGAATAAGGGTCTTATCTAGCGAAACGATGCACCATTTCGAAAATAAATAAAACCGTTTAAGTTTTATAAGCACAAGAGCTCACCTTGCTCTGTTCTCCTGTTCGAACTCGTTCATCAAAATGAACAAATCTTTTTTCGAGTCATTTTGTTCGTTGAATGAACAAAATGACTCGGGAAAAAAAGACTCGTTCAAAATTAACAAATCTTTTTTCGAGTCATTTCGTTTGTTGATTGAATAAAATGACTCGAAAAAAGATTTGTTCATTTTGATGAACGAGTTCGAACAGGAGATTCACGAACGTGCATCTCAGGACAGAGCAAGGCGAGCATTTGTGCTAATAATACTTAAACTGTTTTATTTATTTTCGAAATGGCGCATCGTTTGGCTAGATAAGACCCTTATTCATCGTCTGGAATGTTTAAAGTCCTTTGAAGCTGCACTGAAACTTTCATTTGGATCTTGAACCGTTTTGGCTACTATTGAAGTCCATTATATGGAGAAAAATCCTGGAATGTTTTCTTTTCGACTGAAGAAAGACAGACATGGACATCTTGTGGCGCTTTTCCACTGCATGGTACGGTACGGTTCGGTTCGGTATGGCATGCTTTGGCGCTTTTCCACTGCATGGTACGGTACGGTTCGGTTCGGTACGGCTCACTTGTGGTGCTTTTCCACTGTATGGTATGGTACGGTACGGCTCGCTTCGGCGCGCTTTAAATGGTACCTGATCTGTTGAGGTTCCAAGCGTACCGTACCGGTACTAAAATGTGACGTGAAACACTGCAGATCACTGATTGGTCAGACAGACAGAATCGTCATTGGATTTGCGACACGAGACACTAAACCCGCTATACAGAGTCATATAACCAGTAGACAACAGCCAACGCGGTAGCACCTGTGTTTTACTTTCTTGAAAAAAAAAAAAAAGATCAAAACTTTAAAAAAGAAATGGCTGAATCGTGGTTGAGGTGCAGACGTTCCTCTCGTTGGTTGCCGAGGAGCGGGGGCAAAACGGAATGAAAAGGTGTTCCAAGTAGCTCAGCTCTTAGCCGCACACGGCTATCACCGGACCTACAAACAGTGTAACGATCAGTCCCACCCACTATGAAGGTATACTAACTGCAGTGGAAAAGCAACCGCGCTAAAGCGAACCGAACCGTGCCGTACCGAGCAGAGTGATACTACCAATATCACTACTAATTTAGGACTGAAATGATGGATATAACCCGTATCCTTTCAGAGAAACGGGTGTAAAATGAGACGCTCGATAGGCGCGAGGCCACGCGTGAAATGATTTCAATAAAATGACACATTTTGACGTAGAAAGAATAAAACAGTATATTTTGATAAAAAGAAGTCCAATAATATTTACTTTCTTAATATCTAAAGGCTAGTAGCTGAGATTCGGAAAGCAAGCAATCAAAGCAATCCGATTGTTTTTTATAAGTAATAGTATCAAGGATAAGTTCACATGATATAAAAATAGAAAGTGCCTGTTTATAATTGAGTGGTATAGAAGAGAATCAATGATTAATGAATCAATTCGACGGAGCTCCAAACACAAACATAATATTGCGTGTCAATTATTTTGTCAAATCATTTTTATACGAAATAAAATGTTTTTTAGGGCTGCACGATGTATCATTTTAACATCGATATATCGCGATGTGCGCATCCACGATAGTCACATCGCAGATATGTGCGATGTGATTCATGATCAGTACGCTGCGTGCCAGCAGCTCCCGGTCCGTAACGCTTCGCGGATTAATTGCAAAGTTTAACCATCATAGTGTGAGAGTTTATCAGTTTGCAAGTCCTGTCAGTTTAAACATAAAGCGCAAGAAGACTGGAACTTGTGCGCTGTTTTCTGTCAGCCTTACTAAAGCATATTTTTGGGGTGGGGGGGGATCTTCAGAATCATTTCAGACAGTCTTCTTAATGTGAAAACACAGCCATTATGCGTCAACAAAATTGCCATGATGGTTTGATTGTTGATTTTCCAAACAGATTCTATGTATTTCAGACGCGTCACATCCATAACATTGGTTTTTCCTCATAATACACTTCATAAAATATATATATATTTTAAACATTGATATTTTTATGTTCAGCTAAGACCCCTTCATCATGTGGATAGCAATATTTATACATTGGATTTAAAAGTTCACAGACTTTAAAGGAAATCGAACAGAATACCAAAAACTCTGTAATTTCCCGTCACATCCATAACGCATGCATATTTTACTTTTTTGGGGGTGCTTAAATATATTTTAGAAAAACATATTTTGCATGTCAATTCCCCAGATGAGCTGCTCTGAGAATATGCATTTCCAATTTAAATATTGTAAGAAGTTTTTTTTTTTCTAAGACATTTTACCTGTCATTATGAGTTCAAATGTCACATCCATAACGCTGGAATTGCCCACTTACTTTTGTATTTTTTATCAAATAATTGCAGCCTTGGTGAGCAGAAGAGACTTCTTTTAAAAACATAAAAAATCTTACCGATCTAAAACTTTTGACCGGTAGTGTATACACACACACACTAGGGATGGGACGGTATGAAAATTTCATATCAGTGACCAAAGTTATCACGATTATCAATATTATCACGGTTTTATTAAAATGAGATGGAAATGTTCAAAAAGAACTGATCCTGACACTGAAAACATTTCAACAAGTTTAAAATGTGAAAATCAACAAATTCCTATTTAATTGCAGTAATAGCATGCTTTAGCACTTAGCTAAATGTTTGCTAGCATGTTTTCGCATGTTTCTAATATGTTAGCATGTTTCACACTTGCTGGCACTTTTTTAACCCTCTGATGGTCTTCAAAAAAAAGTCACACTCGTGGTCTTTGGGGTCTATTGGACCCCAGACAATAAGATTTAATTTTGTAACAAAACAATATATTTTTTTTTAACAAATATAATTTTACTCTGTTTATTAATGTTTTTACTCAACATTTGTGGAGTTTTTGGAGGATTTATGATTTTTTTTTAATTTCTATAAATAAATAAATAAATATTTTTTAAATAGGATTTTTACAAAAAAACTGCATTTTATGTTAAATAAACTTTATAAAAGACCCAGATTTCTAACTTTCACTCCAGGGGATACCATGGATAATTTTACAAGGTTTAATGTAAGATTTTTGCCCATTTTTTGGAAAATACAGGTTAAAATTTATAAAATAATGTAATAAATCACTTTAACCACTAGATGGCTATAGGGCTCCACTATGCCTATATACATTTGAATTACTGAAAGATATAATTTTTCTAAAGTTAAATTCAGTTGGATTCATATCTAAATATTATAAAATCACAATTATAACAAAAATAAAATACTTTTTGTCAAAGTTTAGCATTTTTTTTGTACTGAAAAAAACAACAGTTTTTCAATAATGTTACATAATGATTAGAATCAAACCTGAACAACATGTTACAAAGAGAAATGTTGGAGTCTTAAGATTTGATCATTTATTTAAACTGAACAGCAATAACAAATTAGCAAATAAAGCAGTAAAAATAAAATATTTGTAAAATAAAATAATAAAAAAATAATAAAAAGAAAATAGTTTGGAACAATAGAACAATAGTTGGTCTCATTTCTTTTATTTTTTTTATAGCCTTACAAATGTATTCCTTTTTGTGTGTGTGCACATTTTCAATGTGTCTTAGTGTTACCAATTTATTTTTGCGGTGGTTCTGCATTTTAGATTATTTTATTTTACAAATGATAAGAGAACAGTTTTTATAGTTTGTATGTATTCCTGTATATTGTATTCCTCTATATGTGTGTGTTTGTGTGTGTGTGCGCGTGTGTGAGAATGATAATTTTGGATTGTGGATGTTTTTTGCATTGTTGGAAGTGTGCCACTTTATTTCTGTCATTTCTGTCTGTGTTCTGCGTTCTGTCTGATTTTGATGATGAATTTTGTCTATTTTGAGTCAATAATAAATCAAGAATAAATAATTATTTATTTATTTATTTATAGATATTTAAAAGATATCATGAATCCTCCAAAAACTGCACAAATGTTGAGTAAAAACATTAATAAACAGAGTAAAAATATATTTGTAAAAAAAAAAAACTATTGTTCTGTTACAAAATTTAATTTAATTTTTTGGGGTCCAATGGACCCCAAAGACCACGAGTGTGACTATTTTTGTCACGCCTACATAAAAACAGATAACATTCCATTTTAATTTTTTTTTTGTAGATCTAGAAAGTGTTGAGAGCCGTAGGAAGTTTCATACCATTTGGAAAAAGAGAACATTTTTTTTAATTCAAGCAAAAGTCATTTGGGGTCCAGTGGACCCCAAAGACCATCTGAGGGTTAAATGTTATTAGGAGTCCACAACAGTGTTAAACATGTTGCCAATTCCTGTTGCCAGTAGGTGGCGCTATGACTGTAACTGAATATGAGCATAGACATGTGTTCAGGACAGAACTCTTATCAAATGTGTGAAGTTTGGGGCAGATTAGACATTGTTTGCCTGAGTTACAGCAACTTCCTGTTTCATGGCGAAACATCAAAATTTGTCAGGCCGCCGAGGACACGCCCTTTGACGAAAACTCAAGATCTTCGCAATTTAACGTCACAAAGGCCTTAAGATTACACTCACCAAATTTGAAGATGATCAGATTAAAACTGTAGGAGGAGTTCGTTAAAAATACGATGCCTGAAAATGGCAAAAACTGCACAAAAATCTGAGAGGAAGTTCAAAATGGCTGACTTCCTGTTGTGTTTACGGCTATGCTCCAAGATACTTTTTTGTAGGTATTGGGCCATTACATGTATGTACCGAATTTCGTACACGTACGTGATACCTAGTGGGAGGCGCACTCCGTTAAACTTTTATGAAGTCTGGACACAAATCTGTAATAATATCTTATCTATGACCACAAACACAAACTTGCAACTCATACAATAAAAAACTATCCATAGAATACACCTCACTCAATACAAAATGTTTAAAATGGGACTGGTCGATACAGATATCTGTTCTCACTGCACCATTGGCGCAATAGACAATTATCTCCATGCCACTTGGACCTGTCAACCAGTTCACTCCTTTTGGACAGCAGTAATAACCAAACTTTCCCAGATCCTGGGCTGCAGAATCCCACTATCCCCATTCCTATGTCTACTAGGTGATACTACACAAATTACCCTACTAAATACATATAAAAACCCACTACTCGTTTCTCTAGCTGTTGCTAAGAAAGTCATTTTTCAAAACTGGAAATCCAAGAATTCCTGTCACATCACCCTCTGGATTAATTTACTTACAGAATATATTTCACTAGAAAAAATAACCGCTTATAAAACAAACAAGATATCAGCTTTTAATAAACCCTGGGATACCTTCTTACCTTTAACTTAACACTAATCTACCCTAAGATTAGGGCCACGTACATATCCAATAGAACCTTTGCTATAAACTTTGATTTTCTCTTATTATTTTAAGACACAAAATATCCTCTAATTATCTGGATCTCTCTTTTCTTTTTTATTTCTCCCTATTTTTTTTTTTTCATTTTTTTTGTCTCTCTCTCTCTCTCTCTCTCTCTCTCTCTCTCTCTCTCTCTCTCTCTCTCTCTCTCTCTCTCTCTCTCTCTCTCTCTCTCTTTTTTTTATTCTACAGTCGCATTACATAACTATTGCCATACAGTTACACCAGTTATTGACTAGCTAAATCCCTTTTATTTTTCTTTATTATTATCTTCCCTTTTTTTTTTTTTTTGTATATATGTATATGTGTGTGTATATATATATATATATATATATATATATATATATATATATATATATATATATATATATATATATATATATATATATATATATATACAGTGCTATGCATAAGTTTAGACACCCATGCTAAAGTTGACTAAAAAGAGGAATAAAAAATCATCTTTTGGAAATTGACCTTAATGCCTTAATTTAAAAAATTAGGAAAAATCCAACCTTTAAGGACACCAATTTTCTTTGTGAATGAATAATGTATCGTAAATAAATAAATGTTCTTCCTTAAAATACAGGGTGCATAAGTTTGGACACCCCTATGTTAAATTCCCATAGAGGCAGGCAGATTTTAATTTTTAAAGGCCCGTTACTTCATGGATCCAGGATACTATACATCCTGATAAAGTTCCCTTGGCCTTTGGAATTAAAATAGCCCCACATCATCACATAGCCTTCACCATACCTAGAGATTGGCATGGCGTACTTTCCATAAGATCATCTCTCAATGCATTTGGCTATAGCAATTAGGCTAACTGAAATAAAACCATGCCAATCTCTAGGTATGGCGAAGGCTATGTGATGATGTGGGGCTATTTTAATTCCAAAGGCCAAGGGAACTTTATCAGGATGCATAGAATCCTGGATCCATGAAGTAACTGGCCTTTAAAAATAAAAATCTGCCTGCCTCTATGGGAATTTAACATAGGGGTGTCCAAACTTATGCACCCCGTATTTTAAGGAAGAACATTTATTTATTTACGATACATTATTCATTCACAAAGAAAATTGGTGTCCTTAAAGGTTGGATTTTTCCTAATTTTTTAAATTAAGGCATTAAGGTCAATTTCCAAAAGATGATTTTTTATTCCTCTTTTTAGTCAACTTTAGTATGGGTGTCTAAACTTATGCATAGCACTGTATATGTATGTGTGTACTGTTTCTGAACACAAGTCGGGCTTGTATATGTGTATGTTGTTTCTTGAAACGGTATACAACATGTATGTGTATGCTGTTTCTTGATCCCTATGCAGTTGTCATTAGTTCTGGGCAAGTGTGGAGCCTGGGCCTTGAGATAGTAACTTCACTCCATCTACCTGTACTCTTTTGCCCTGCATTTCTGGTTTTCTGTCAGGTTAAGCACTACATGTCTTACCTTTCTTAATGCATTACATTTCGAGATACATACTCACTTAATTGGTTGTCTAAAACAAGGAATGAGGAAAAAGGAGAAAAGACAGAAAAAAAAAACAAAAAAAAACACGAAGGCCTAAATAGGATAAGCGAGGCATGATCGTGGTGACCTGGGTCTGCATGGAGCTGGTTCCACGCTACACGTCTCGTTTTCCTTTTTTTAACCCTCTGGTTATCTTCGGGGTCTTTTTAACCCGCAAATGACTTTTGGTCAAATTAAAAAAAAAATTCTCTTTGTTCAAATGGTATGAAACTTTCTACAGCTCTCAACTCTTTCTAGATCTACAAAAAAAATTTAATTGGAACGATATATGTTATGTTGGCGTGAAAAAAATAATCACACTTGTTGTCTTCGGGGTCCCTGGAGACCCTGCATAGTAAGCATATAATATTCATCATCAAAATCAGAAACAACGCAGATCACATGGACAGAAATGAAATGGCACACTTCCAACGATGTAAAAAACATCCACAATGCAAAGTTATCATGCTCGCCACACACACACACACACACACACACACACACACACACACACACACACACACACACACACACACACATACACAACCACACATACACATACACACAGGAATACATGTGTAAGGCTATAAAAAAAGTCTTATAATTTGTCAAATAAAATGCAGAACCACCACAAATATAAATTGGTGACACTGACACAACAAAAATACACACAAACACACACAACACACACACACACTCTCACACAGGAATAGATTTGTACGGCTATAAAAAAGTCTTATGATTTGTCAAATAAAGTTCAGAACCTCCACAAATATAAATTGGTGACACTGACACAACTAAAATGCACACACACACACACACACACACACACACACACACACACACACACACACACACACACACACACACACACACACACACACACACACACAATCTTTAAATCTAATCTGATTTAATCTAAAATCTAAAGACTCCAACATATCTCTTTGTAACATCTTGTTCAGGTTTGATTCTAATCATAAAGTAACATTATTGAAAAACGTTTTTCAATACAAAATAAGCTAAACTTTGACAAAAAGTATATAATTCTTTTTTATAATTTTGATTTTAAAATATTTATATATGAATCCAACTCAATCCAACTGAATCCAACTTGTGAGAAGATGTATTTTGGTTAATCAAACAGCAAATAGCATATAATGGAGCATATAATGGAGCTCTATGGCCATCTAGTGGTTAAAGTGAATTTTTTTATTTTAAAACTGCATTTTCCAAAAAAAGGGCAAAAATCTTACATTAAATCATGTACAATTATCCATTTATCCCCATAAATGAAATCTGGGTCTTTTATAAAGTGAATTTTACGTAAAATGCTGTTTTTGTAAAAAAAAACTATTTATTTAAATATTTATTTTTATTTTTAAAAATTTAAAAGATATCAAAAATCCTCCAAAAACTGCACAAATGTTGAGTAAAAACATTAATAAACAGAGTAAAATTACATTTGTAAAAAAAAAAAATATTATACTGTTACAAAATGCAATGTTATTGTCTGGGGTCCCTGGAGACCCCAAAGATAACAAGTGTATACCCTAAATGAAGATAATCAGAGGTTAATGCAACACACTTGTTGTCATGCATATACATCTATCACGAGCAAAAGAGGAGAGAAGAAAGGAAGAGAAAAAAAAACATAAGAGGGAAAGAAAAAAAAAAGGAAAAAAGGGGAAAAAGGAAAAAAAAACAAAAAAAACACACAAAAAAAAAAAACCAACACAACAACAACAAACAAACAGGGTAAGCATGGCATGTGTGTGACAGCCGGAGGTGGGGAGTGTTCTTGGTGGTGGGTGATGGGGGTCCTTGGGCTCCAGGCTCCGGTGCACATCGTCTTATTGCATAGTGGCCCATTGTAGTGTGTCTTGGCCAAGGGGAGATCTGAGACAGCCCCCCAACCCCCCCCCCCCCCTTTTTTTTTTTTTTAACCATATTAGCCTTTATTGTTTTTCATTTATTTATTTATTTTCTTTTATTTCATTATTATTATTATATTATTATTATTTTTTATTAAATAATTTTTTTTTCACATCTTTTTTTCATTTTTATTTATTTATAATTTTTTTTATTATTATTATTATTATTTATTTCATTTTTATCATGTTTGTTGTATCTGTAAGATTTTCTTCTGTTAAGTTATTTCCACTTACACACCCAGTAATACGTGCGCGCGCGCACACACGCGCACACACACACACGTTTATGTATGTTATTTTCATGTTTACATGTTAATGTTTATGTATGAGACCTTTGTCGTTTTGTTATGTCAGTTACTTGAATAAAAAATAAAAAATAAAAATAAAAAAACTTTTATAGGTGGCGCAATCAAAAATAGGTGGAGCCATTTTGCATCGCCCAATTCTGAAACGCATATCAGATGTAAATTTTCGGCAGTTCTGACGCATGTGCACAGTTTCGTGAGTTTTCCTGCATGTTTAGGCCCTCAAAAATGCAATTCATTGGGTGGAATAATAATAAATATAGCTGCGAGCAGCGGTTACGGGCCCAAGCCGGTGGCACCGCAACCCCGGTGCCTTTAGTTACCTAAAGGCACCGGGGTGGTGGTGCCGCCGGCTTTGGCCCTTCATCGCTGCTCGCAGCTACCCTGGTGCCTTTAGGGTTATTGTGCACAACGTGACACAAAATATCAAAATATCTGCTCGCTATCTGCCGAACGGCTCTGGTAGTTCCGCTTCAGCACTGATGATGTTGTAGAAATAGTGCGCTCTGGTTGGTCTGGATTATTCGGGATTTTTTATTTTATACAGAAATAAGTTATTTATAATTCAGATGAGAATAAAGTTAGTGTTGATTAAAATGAAGGAAAACAAATATATTGATCTGAAATATAGCACATTAATTTTAAATTTATTTAGGTTCAATTACCAAACATACAATCTTAATTTAATTTAAAGCAAACAATGCATTTAAAATATATGGGTTGTATGCACATTTTCTTTTTAATAAAAAAAAGATATATATCCAAAAAGACAAGGGGCCCTATCTTGCACCCAGCGCACGATCTGAAACGCAAGTGTCAAAGCGCAAAGCGCAAGCAACTTTGTGGGCGGATCCCGGCGCTGTTGCTATTTTCCCGGCAGGATAAATACCTCTTGCGCCTGGCGCAAATCTAAAAGAGTTTGGTCTGAAGTAGCTTCATTATTCATAGGTGTGGTTTGGGCGTAACGTGAAATAAACCAATCAGAGCGTCATCCAACATACCCTTTAAGAGCAGGTGCGCATGTTGCATGGCGGATTGTTATTATTATGGCGCATTTACCAGGCGCGTGCCAGGAGCGGTTCACAGCCGAGGAGATCGTTGTTCTCGTCAGGGCCGTAAAAGAACGGACAAAATAATTTGTCAGATGTCCTTATATACATATGTGTCTTGCCACTATTGGGCAAACAGGTCATTACAAATATATATTATAACAAATATATATTATAAACAAATATATTGATCTGAATTATAGCACATGTTTTTGTCAAATAAATTCAAGCAATACCCCCCCGAAATGGCACTAATTTTAAAATTAAACTAAAAAAGCTCACGGCTGCACAGGCCTTCATAACAGTGTGCGTCCAACGCGAGGAGTGAGCAGAACAGAGCGAACGTTTTTTTAGTTAATTTCTACTTTCATACAGGGTTTCTGCAGGGTTTAGTCAGTCAAATTTAAGACCTTTTAAGACCTTTTTATGTAGCCTGACTTCGTCATACTCATATTCTGGTCAGAACATGAGTCTGAGACTGCTCCATAGGGCTTTGATTATGAGGCGTGTCTTAACCGAACCAGGAAAAACAACAACTCTGCACTCAATTGGATAGACCGACAACCAATCAGAGGAACGCAGTAAGTGACGTATGTTGAGCAACGCATAGTATCAAACAGAACTCTGGCAAAAGTATGAAAAAAATAAGTGTTAACGATCTTTGCCGGTGTTGCAAAAAGAACTTAAGGATTCGCGGAGTAGGCCTACTTGCATGCAAACACGAAAAGCATTTTTGAAAGAAAAAATACGTTTGAGGACGTGATGATTACGTTATTGGATGGATTATCTGTCCATCATCGTATAAAGCCCGCCCTGGCAATTTGATTGGTCCGACCATTTTTTGGCTGATCATAATTACTCCTCAATGGAGCGAGTCCAGACCGAACTTCCCGACCAAAAAATGTTGTGGGCGGGGTTCGGGCTGGCATCCAGGCTACTTTTTATGACCAATATGATTTAAATTTATGACCTACTCGAATTAAGAAAAATAACTTCCTTTCAAAAGTCTTTTTTTTTATTGACTTTCATTAAAAATAATAAGTTTCATTATTTAAAGGTTCCATTTTCTTAAGAGTAACAAACTGAAGGCTCCCTTTTCCTAAGTATCAATAACACAGCAACAACACTTATCAATTTTCACGATAATATATCAGTCAATATCGATAATTATGACCATAATTGTCAAATCTTTTTTTCTTTCAACTTTAAAGGCAGATTTTTGTTTCTAACTGAAAGTTGTAGAAACCAGAGCGTTAATTGTGGTTTTAAACTACTCTTTACTGTCAGAACATATCATGACAAACACTTGCCAAACAGAAGAACATTTCACAAATCTGAGGTAGAACATTCAAACATTTGTAATTTTTCCTTAACAAAAATATCTTTATTTCAAAATTAATTTCTTAGTTTCTGCATGTGCTAATGGGGCATATTGTTTCAAGTCTTGAAAGAGGTTTGTGTTGCCTGACTTTGATGGCACGTATCTTTATGAAATGTATGAAAAACACTATAGCCTAAATCATAAATACTGTAATTATATTCCATTAGTCCTTTAATACATTGTCTACATTAATAAAATAATACAATTCAATATGTAAATCCCACATTTCATGGTGCAGTTAATATTACTAGGTTAATGTTACAATAAAACCATGGTAAATAATGGGAATTTGTAGATGGAAAATCTTCCTGACTGTATAGTTGCATACAGTGTTTCTCCTGTTCCTCAGCGCTGTTTCATCTGCCTTTAAACTGGTTTAAATTCACTGAGACATTTGTGTTCTTCGCTGAATTCAAGTGCTTCTCGCTGGATCTCGTGATCGAGACTGATCAGAGTTAACCATAGACAGTAAAAGAACGCGTCTGCTCTAGTGAGCTCGCGCTGCACTGCCGTTTGGACTTTGAGCCGAGCGGATAAACAGTCGTGAAGCGCGCGCGGTTCAAATGAGTTTCGTTCCGCTTTTGGCGCATAAACATGATCTAACCTTTATCGAACTCTTGATATCGTTTTATAGAGATAAAATTATATCGCGATAATGAATGAATGAGCATATCAATTTAAGAGGTGGCTAAATGTAATTTATGACATTTATGACCAAAAGCCGGACGTTTTTATGACTTTTTATGGCCTAAAATTCGTATTAAATTTAAGACGTTTTATGACTTTTTATGACCCCGCGGAAACCCTGTTCATAGGAATTCATTCGAGCGCACTGCGAGCGCCACCATAACCAATGTCCCTGCAGACATCCGTACTTACTTTCACTTTTATATTAGCGATTTAAAAGCCCTCGCTGGTGTCACACGTCGGTTAACTGGTGGGAAAATATCCTCACAGCTACATACCTAATATATTTATATATAAATACAATAGGCATACCTGATAAAATAGTTTTATGTACCATGTTGATACCATTTTGGACACAAGAGGGCAGTATAGCCCTATGAATGATTTTTTTGTTTGACCAGATAGCATTAAATAGCCGGTTTTAAACTTTTTCATACTTCTTGAATTGAAAAAAAAAAGATTAAAATGGGTTTAGTTGTAATATTTATATAATTTTATATAAAACTAAATGGTGTATAATTACATTTTAGAAAGATATGAGACGTTTCCTGATTCTTTTTGACATTACTTTAATCCCTCACCATAGCAAAACCATTTGAGATATTCAATATCCGTTCACAATTTAGCATCTTTAATGTATTTTCATCATGTTGAAAAAGTTTGGTGGGAATAAAATAAACCACTTAAGAGGAGTGAGTAAAAATGTAGAAGCTGGTTTGCAATACATCCACATTCAGACCAAAATAGCCGACTTCCTGTTGGGCTGGGGTAAAAAGTAAAAGTTTTAAAGTTTTAAACCAAGTTTTTGGACCCCGTTCCAGGGGGCGCTGTCGAGCCCCCCTGCCACGCCCGGGAACCAGCTTCAACCCGGCCCTGATGGCCGCAGGTTCTGACACGTGTGCAAAGTTTCAAGAGTTTTTGAGCACGTTAAGGGCCCCAAAAGTGTGCTAAGAGTCTCAAAAGCATCAAACAAGAATATTAAAGTTTGATGCGTTGCCACGGCAACAGTATCTAAGATATCAATAATCCTTTCACAGGTCTACATCTGCCGTGTGTTTACATTATACACATAAAGTTTGAAGCAAATTGGGTAAAAATAAGAGGGTGATTTCAAAGCATTTAGGAAGTGACACACTTCCTGCTGCCAGTTGGTGGCGCTATAACTTTGACTCACAATAGTCACATCCATGTGATCGGGCTCTTACAAAAAACACTGCTGAAGTTTCATCAAGATCAGTTAATGTATGCAGAAGTTATAACACACTTCCTGTTTCCATTATTCGCCATAAATTCGTTTCCTTGCCACGGCCAAACCGTTCGAGATATCAAAAATCCCTGGCAATTTTTCATCCTCAATGTCTTGACTTCATGCACACCGAGTTTCGTGCCATGTGTTTGAATTCTCTAGGAGGAGTATTTCAAATTCCATTGCATGCGTTTTCCAAACAACCCTTAATATCCGACATCCTGTTGGGCTGGGGTAAAAAGTAAGAGTATGAAGGATATATGAATCGATGAGGTCTATATGTGTACCGAGTTTCATATTATTACATGCAAGCGTGTTTGATTTATGGACCATGTTTTCGGACCCTGTTCCAGGGGGCGCTGTCGAGCCCCCCTGCCACGCCCAGGTACCAGCTTCAGCCCAGCCCTGATGACCGCGGGTTCTGAGGTGTACAAAGTTTCAAGAGTTTTCGAGCACGTTAAGAGCCCCAAAAGTGCCCGAAAGGTCGTAAGAAAAATAATAGAGAAAAAAAAAAAATCCTTAGGAAAACAATAGGGCCTTCGCCTTTTCAAGGCTTGGGCCTAATAATCGTAAGGAAAACAATAGGGCCTTCGCCTTTTCAAGGCTTGGGCCCTAATAATAAACGGAGCAATTCCAAGAGGGTCCTCACACCATCGGTGCTCGGGCCTTAATAAACGGAGCAATTCCAAGAGGGTCCTCACACCATCGGTGCTCGGGCCATAATTAACATGGAGCCCTGAGAGTGAGAGGTATAAGTTTTCCTAGTGCAGGTTTTAATGAACCCATCATTAAACCCTATCATTAATAATGATAATAATAATATTCACTCACTTATGGATGTGTGTATCACTGAATATTATAATTATTAATAAATAATAAATCTCTTTCTTTCTTTCTCTCTCTCACTCTCTCACTCTCTCACTCTCTCATACTCTCTCTCTCACTCTCTCTCTCACACACACACACACGCACGCACACACTTTAAATGAACAAAATATGTTGGTTGGGTCAGGGTGACTAAACTACTGGAATACTTATACTGACTGTTGTCAATAGCAACGCATTATAATAACACAGCGCACATCCATGTATCGGATCACCGCGGACGCGATCTCTGGTTTCATTGAAATGTGTATGTCTTGCGTCTCAGTTTTGATTGTATTGAAAATTAAATCAGAGTAATTTAGTATTAATACTAGGCTACTACAATATTGTTGTAGTGATCTAGCCTGGCATGCCAGACCTACATCAAGATGTTAGGTCAGGGAACTCTCCATTGACATGCCTCAATCCGAGGGGCGGGATAAACGGTCACCTTTGAAAATCCCTCTGCACGCAATAGGATAACGCTACAACGAACGGCTGTCCCATGCGTTTTTTCTACCAGCGGAGCTAATTGATATATTAAACTTTTCGGCAAAGGTTGTGTAGGTAAGACATTTATAAAAAACTTTTTTCCAAATTTGTTTAAACTTTTTTATATATATCAATGCATAATTTAAAATCTAAGTACTCTGAAAAAAAGAGTATAAAAATCGATTGACTCTAGACCGTTTAATCTGCATTAAACACAGCTCATTATTTCGAACCGGGACGAAACAACGGATTGGCCTAGGCGACTGTCACTCTCTCGCAACCATGGCAACCACCCCTTCGCCACACAGGACCTGCCCTTTTGCGCGCACTCGTTTGGTTTGTGTAATTCAAGAGCCACGGAACCTAGGATTACCAAAACAATGGCAGAGAAAGACCAATCTAAGTCCACATTTGCAGTTCACGAAGGCAACCCAGTCAAAAAAAGGAAGTCATTTACATTACAAGAAAAGGTAATGAACAAAAAGTTGTTGGATAAACAAAGAAATAAAACTCGGGTGAATATCGGCGAATACCCTAGTAGCACGACCTCTTGCACGACCTCCTCTGCTTCGCCCTCGACCACGGTTCTGTCCTCGAGCTGACGATGTGGTACTTGTCTCGGGAGTGTAGTCCTCATCAGAATCAACTATGCTTTCATCAAGCAAACTCTTACATGCAGAACATCATATATATGTTATAAATCTTACACGAAATTCATCTACATCACAGTGTAAATGATGGCAATGGAACAACGTGTATCACGCAACCTATGTTTAGCTTTGCCTTATAGATAACTAGCTCGTTAGCGAATCAATAAATATATATTGTAAAGTTTACCAATATCAATATGCTAGTTTGATAGTGAGTAATAAAATACAACTTATTTGTTTAACTTCATAATGATAAAGTTAGATTTTTTTATTTACATGTGTTTCTGACATGATGTCACTACATGCACTCGTTCCTCTACTCTTCGCTCGTCTCAGGTAAATAATGCGTCTTCAGCTCATCTGTTAGAGTTGCTCGGTCATGTGTTTTGGGGGTGTGGCTTTGGAAGGAGACCAGAAGGGAGGGGGTGAAGTGAATGGAAATAATGAGCTGTCTTTAAAACAGTCGTGAGAGGTCTACAGACACTCGATTTTTATACTTTCTTTTTCAGAGTACTTAGATTTTAATTATGCATTGATATATATATAGAAAGTCTAAACAAATTTAGAATTTTTTTTTTATAAATGTCTTACCTACACAACCTTTAAGCCCGCCCACCGACTCTATACACGATGTGATTGGCCTGACCAGTTTTTGGTTTTTCCAGCTCAAAAGCCTATGGAGAGTTGCTAGACCACACTGACAGCGAAATAATTTTCGCTGCCGCTAGGGTGCGTCTAGATTTCTAGGCTAGTAGTGATCACATTTTCTTTACGATTGATTTGGACACTGTAACTTGTATAACGGATTTATTAACCGGCAAGATTTAAAAACATTAAGTTAATCACAATTCAATATTTCATGTCCCTGAAATTTTTTATGTGGTAAAAATAAAAAATAAAACTGTGTAATAAGATTATGAATGAATACAATACATTATCCCTTATGTCACCCTTAAGCCCCTTTCACACAGAGATTCCGGAAAATACACGGATAATGTAACCCGGCATTTGTCCCGGGATTGTTTGATTTCGGTTCATTCACACTGCCAGGGATTTGCCGGGATCTGTGAGTGCGTTCACACACAACCCGTTAATGTCCCGGAAAGCCGCGTGACGTCAGGATGAGACGTGTAACGTACGCGTCGAAAACATGTGCACGCGCGCACCTTTCCACAGAGCTGGCGAACGATCGCAGCTTCAGCGCGGATAGTGAGGAGCTCCTGTCTCTGCTTCATTCCAGGTTGCAGACATTTTTTCGTTCTTTCTTTGTTGATGACAAACACAAACTTTCTTCTAAGAGCAACAGCGTCGCGCGATGGCACATGCGTCATCACTATTACACACCCCTTACGGCATTGGTTCTGGCTTTTGTTCACACAGCGCGCGTTCCGGGTCTGAACACGGCAATGTTACTAGGTCCCCAACCCGGGATCGATCCCGGCATCAATCCCGGGTCGTGTTTGCGTTCACACAGAAGGCACTCTGGCAATTTGCCGGCAATTTGCCGGGTTCAAAGTGCTGTGTGAAAGGGGCTTTAATAGTTTGAATACCGTATGATCGTTCGTCTTGGCTCAAATCCACTTGCTGTAAAACTTTTCTCTTCGCGGAAGCTTTGCAATAATTACAAGTGAGATAATAAAAAATATTGATTGGAGATGAATTATTTCGTCTAATTATTTGCCCAAGTTAGTTGTGGTATTAACTTATGGTAAAAGTTAACTCAGTGGGTGGTTGTCACGTAACGTTAGATTAGCAGATGTCTTGTAATGTCTATCTGTAATATGGACTCTTGTAATAGCCAAAATATGACCATACCTCCGATTTTGTCCTCTTGGATGGCTGAAAAATCTCCCGTGCACTGTCACTGCCATGTCTTTTCGCGCAAAAAAAACGACGTTGCATGCACGATTGCGCGCGCCTGCGTCAGACTGATTCTGGCTGGACAGGATTTACCGCAATTTTTCAAAATCACGATAATCAAACACGGTTTTTATGATAATTACATTTTTTTTTTTTTAAACGATAATACTAACCACCAGGACATTTTATCGTGAAACTGGTAATCGTCCCATCCCTAACCACGCACGCACACAAAAACAGTCTGGTGCGCTATCTTTATGAGGACTCTCCATAGACATAATGGTTTTTATACTGTACAAACTGTATATTCTGTCCCCTTACACTAACCCTACCCCTAAACCTACCCATCACAGAAACCTTTCTGCATTTTTACATTTTTAAAAAAACTCATTCTGTATGATTTATAAGCTTTTGTGCCCATGGGGACCTCTATTTTGGTCCCCACAGTGACTCGAGTCCCTGTGTGCATTCGGGTTTAAGTCTCCACCAGGATAGAAAAACATGTACACACACACACACACACACAACACACACACACACACACACACACACACACACACACACACACACACACACACACACACACACACACACACACACACACACACACACACAAACACACACACACACTTTATATACTTTATTTGATTCCACATTACAAGTCAATTTCATTTGGAATCAAATTTTTTTTAATAATCCAACAGATTAAAACAAAGCAGCACATTGCTATGGATTACTAGAGTTCTAAGGGTACAGGAAACACACACACTTTATATACTTTATTTGATTCCACATTACAAGTCAATTTCATTTGGAATCAAATTTTTTGAAAAATCCAACAGATTAAAACAAAGCAGCACATTGTTATGGATTACTAGAGTTCTAAGGGTACAGGAAACATCGTCTTTTCCAAATAAACATGCTTTCTATAGTTGCTGAGATTGAACAGTACTTTGCCAACTGTTTGGCCCCTGTTTTAGAAATCCCTCCAATACAAAGTCCACGGACCGCCAGCCTGTATACATGACCTAGACTACCAAACACTAGCACAATAAGTCGGCATCTGTACCCAAGGTTCTCAATGGTCGATATCAATGACTGATATTTTAGAATCTTAGAGCTGTAAGAATCCTCCATAAACAAATCAAATGCACATGACACCTCAAATAGTGTAACTTTTTTGCCATTCTGAGAGATGTTAACAATATTGGGCGTATTAGCAATTCCTAAAAAAGTGTTTGCAGGAGAGTTAAGCCATTCGGACTGTACAGTAGTCTGTTTAAAAATCTGCTCCTCAGCCACGCAGGGAATCTGAGCAGCAATGTGGTCCACGAGTCTGTCGTGTCTGGCAATATATAGTCCTTTCAGTGCTGAGCAACTGTTCATGATGTGGGCTACTGACTCCAGGTGTTGAGGGGGGGTATGCAGCATGCAGAGGGGCGAGTGGGTGGAGGAAAACCACAGTGATAGGTTGTATTTTGTAGGAAGAACCTGCAGACGTGCTTTCACACAGAAAGTGAGGATCTCCTCACTGATGGTGGCATTCCTGTAGATAGTGTGTGTGATACGGAGTGGTCGGCACAGGGTAGTTTTGCCAACTTTCCCTGGAGTTTCAGACTGGACCAGCACTCCATATTTTGGGCTCTGTGAATAAACAAGAGAGTCTGCCTTGATGTTCTAGGCTGGAGCAGGTGAACAGTGTTGTTATGGTGCAGCCTGGCTTCCACGAGGACAGATGGGTCCTCTACGATTGCATCAGAGACCTCTACAGGTCGATCGTGAGAGCTCCACTTCAGTTCAATACCGGTCTTCCAGCATAGGTCATTTAGGTCTGGCCAGTCTGATGACACACCATATCCCTGTGCCCGTCCATCTAGCTTTCCATTGGTCTTTCTTTTAAAACCCAGGAAGCTATCTTCCCCACCGCATGCGTGTAGCACCTTCCGTCTTTTAAAATCCAGCAATAAAGAGGATGCTCTGGCCATTTTCCTCACGCTGACATCACAGTTCAGCATGTTGGTAAGGTGAGACTGTCTTGTAGCGGTGTACTCCCACATGCAGTGATGAACTCCAAGCCCCCGGAATATGGACATTTGCAAAAAGATGTTGATTTTAGAAAATGCTATGTCTCTTATTGCTTGCACTTTTAGAGTAACAGGAAGTGGTGATGCATCAATGAGATCCAGTCTGGTCATAAACTGATGTGCCATGTCACTTGCACACTCCATTCTCCGGCGATGTTAAACTTGTGACCCAGATAGTTGTAGGTATCGTGTCTAGTATACACTCTGAGTGGCTGGTCTAAGATGGTAAAATCGGGGGTCGGCCTTGGATCTATACCAACGGTTGCCACCGCTCCTCCTCTCATAGAAAACTGCACATTTACTGTGCTTCACTTCTAGGCCAGACCACGTCAGGAATCTGTCAGTGCATGACAGCATGTTTTTAATCACGCCTTCATCTCGGGATGCGTCGACCACATCATCAGCATAGCCCTGGACTGGGTTTGGTGACAGCACGTTGGGTGGGGCATGTGCGCAGAGCCATTTTAGCCATTGATTTATTGCAATGATAAAGTTTACAGCACTCCATGGACAACCAGTTTTGATTCCTACCTCCAGTGGTATTAGTCTAGTGAGATCTTTTCCACAGATCACTTGTAGGTAGGAATCACGATATATATATTTTATTATATCCACATAGATCTTAGGGAGCTGTATCTCTTCCAATGCTTCAATCATGACTCTATGAGGCAATGTGCCAAAGGCATTTCTGAAGTCAAGAAAGACAATGTATAGCTTAGCAGATTCATGCTTAAAATCGTCAATGGCAGTTTTTAAGCAAAAAACATGCTCATTCATGCCTTGTCGCTCAATGTAAGCTTTTTGTTTGTTAGACAGAATTCCAGTATCAACCAGCCAAGGTAATATTCTTGAAAGCAGTGTAACGAACCTACATAATAATAATATACATAAAATGTATTTAAGGGGGCCGGAAGGCCAATTTAGCTCAAAGGGAATGATTCATCGATTTGCAATGAATCATTGACCGAATCACTATGGAACCGAGCAAATGACTCGTTTAGAGTTCATTTGAACGGGCCGTAATTTTAACCTTGGCAACAGATATTTATCCAATTTATAGTGAAACACTATGTATTAGCAAGGTAACTTTAGATCGGCAGTACAAGACATTAAATGTGTAAGCAAAACACAAGACGAATATCTTTTCAAATATATGGACGACTTTATTAACTATTCTAAACACATAAAACTAATGTCTAAACCCAATCACACACACACATTCATTCAAGGCGCAGAGGAAGAGAGAGAAAGAGTGAGTTTTCAGAGTGAGATGCACTTTGTAAGACATAAACCTGAACGAACCACCAAGCATTAATTTAAACCTTCGTTTCTTAGACAGGTTATTACATGTACATTAAAAAGCACCAGGTCAGTTACAGTCTGGAGTACTTGCTTGTCTTTGCGTTGCTTAGGCCAGGGAATTCCCTATTTGAGGTGCTTCGTCAAAGGGGTTTCCCGGCTGCGTGGCTGGTTGTCTTTGGAGTGCCTGGCTGGAGTTTCTGAACCGCCGGTCACGTGATGTGTTGGCGGAGGGATGAACAAGAGTCTTTACAGTTCGAAGTGCGTTGCAGTAGAGACGTGTAAACGAACTTTACAGCAAAACTTAACTTAGAACGAGACTTTTAACGAGAAAATAAAATAAAGGAAGAAAGGAAAGTAAGAGATGAGATGGCTTGAATGAAGCTGTTTAAACTCCGATCTTGATGGGTTTGTCTGCTGGCTTGGTCTAACTTGGTCTGGTCGATGTAAAAGCGTACGAACATGAACACTCTCTTGCTGTTTGATCATAGAGAGAGGCACAAACTTAATTTAACACAGAACCGACTCAAAACCGAACTGAACCGAACCGAAACTGAACTGCTCTCTGGACCGCTCTCTGAACTGGACTGTTCTGCTTTGTTCGGGTCTTTAACTTAAAGTTAGTCCAACCTCTTTTGGAGAATTCTGGCCAATTGGACAAGGGCATCCTCTTAGGAGGTGGACCTCGTTTCTTCTTATCATAAATCAGGCGGTATCTATGATCTGCTTGCTCTCCAACACTAAGCAGAGAGAACAAGAGATCACAGTTTAACATTATAGATTATTATAATCATACAAAGCATTTTACACAGATTTCACTCAAGCCATCTTAAGAATTAAGAATATATGATCTTACTGATATCAAACAAGACACACTTTCATTCATCCATCTAAAGTAACAACATTTGCATGACTTGTATGCTATCTAGTATAATAGACACCTACATAGCTAGAATATAGGATTAGGTAGTGGAACAATGTTTGATTATGAGTCCACTGAGCATTGTTCTGGGATGAGTTTATGCATTTTTATATGAGAAGTCTCTTGACTCTGTGGGTTTTAAGAGGTCTCAACAATGAGGTCATTCAAAAGTCTTCAAGCAGAGGGAAGTCTGTTTTACATCTCGTGGTCCTGGGATCAAACACCTCGGTCGTTATCTTAGTGGGTCCATCTCTGAACCAATCGGTGTTTTCCAAACTATCTAACGTTGTCAACATTCATCCAGTTGAGCACATCACTTTGGGGCCAGCAGAGTCATAAAGTCCTTTCTGAGGGGGTCTATTGTTGACTTAGCTGGAGCCGGGATCTTTTATGGCTGAATTAGTGATTGAGTTCCGTTTGGATGAATCAAATGGAAGATTCAGTTGTGTTTGGTTCACCCTCAAACTCTACATATTTCCCCCCTTCGATCGATGATGGGTTGATGAGAGAAGACATCATTGAACGCTGGAGAAACAGAAGAAGCAAACACACACAGCAAACAACAAGGCAAACCCCTCCATGACTGGTCACTTTACTGGTGCAGGGCATTAGATTATCTAGGCCTAAACAGGTTCACTCTCTCAATATAGTCAATCATGTGGAAAAAGTTTAGTTCGATTTTAGGACCGTTATTCTAGTTTGTTTTAAAACGGTGATTGATCAACTTTGTGACTAAATTTGATTTGTTTGTTTTATTCTCTTCTAAATTGTTCTAGGTTTAGACCAATTTACCTTTCAAATTTTGATTCGAATGATGCAGGGAGTTCTCTAGGCTAACATTCGTTTTAAGGTGACTTGCAAACATCAGGTGTGGTGCGTCAATCCTTATATGGTAACCTTGACCCTTATGGGGTAACAGGGATTTTACCTAATAAAAGAAGAAGAAAGGAAGAGGTAAAACAAAACAAAGCAGTTGAGTGACTCCTGTATGGCTACTGTTGTGCAGTGTCAGGTGTCACAATGTAATGAGAGGGTTACACTTGTTGGGTGCATTGCTACATGTTTCCTATAGAAAGGATAGCTAAGTCAGTGTTGCGATTTCAGTGTCTACCTGTGGGAAGAACATGTTTGTTGAATGTTTTTCATGGTAGCTGTGTTTAACTTGTGTATGTTAGTGGTACAGTGTAGTGTAGTGCAGGTACTGCATGTATACTGTATGTATGTCAGATCTGTCTCAGTCTGTTTTGCTCCCCCCTTTTGCTTGATGGTCAAGCTTTGATGGGCTTGTTGCATCTTTGCCTTGGAAAGGGATCTTCTGTGATCTGCTGGGGGTCAGTCCAGTAAGGCAGGAAGTTCTCTGGCAGACATTGGGAGATGGTTTGGCATGGATGCGTGAAGCTGTAGTGCAAAACGTGGTCTCCTTTGTTGCCTTCCTCTTGTGATGCCTTCTGGTTGTGACAGACTTTCTGACCTTCTGTGCTTACTGTCGTTGCTGTAGCACACACATGGTTCTTGAGTTTGGAGCTTGTGGTATGATCGGTAACCAGGATGGTGTTTTCTGGTACCTCGGGGTGTTTGTCAGTGGTTGACTGTGAGAGACCACTTTGTTCTGGGTTGTTGTGGAACAGGTGGTCGTCTCAGGAAGGTGTACAAGGTGATCACTGGTCTTCTGTGTTCAGCTTGTCTTTGATGAGCACGTGCAGTTGCCTCCGTAGTTGCTCCATGTCTTCTGCGGGGAGACTGTCGTGTTCTTGGGCACACTCAGTGGGGTGTTTGGCTGAGTGGTGCAGAGGTGGGTTTCGTTGTCGCTTACCCACATAGAATGCTTTTGGATGCACTCGTTGATTCCAGTTGTTTCCTTCTGGTGGGTCCCATGACTTTTCCATGTGGTTGGAGTGGTAGAAGTCATCGGCATGGGAGTCACGTTCTCTGTGCTCCTTACGAAGGACTGTGGTGTTGTCATGCCACTGGGTGTCTTCCAGTGCAAGGCTTGTGTCTTGGCTGATGGAGTTTGACACTGTGGATGTTTTCAAACCTTTCTTTGAGGCCATCTTTTGTTTGATGTAGGCCTTGTGTGTCAGGTCACGTAGCTGTTGAATTGTCATTGTGCCTGGGCAGGCCATGATGCCAAGATGATGACTCAAACCAGGGTGCAGGTTTCTCAGGAAGAGGGTTTTGAAGTTCACATCCTCTTCAAGTTCAGGTTTGTTATGTCCACCTAAGTAGGCTTGTCGAAAGCGGTGATAAAAGCTTTGGGGAGTCTCTTGTCGACATTGTTTGGTTTCCAAGGCGATTAACACACCGTGTTCTGACTCTGGACCTGTAAATTCTTTAATCAGTGTCTCACGTAGCAGCTGGTAGTTTGACATGACATTAGCAGGTTGTCGGTCTAGGAAGCTTCGTACCTCTGGACTGGATGTGGATCTGAGGAGGTAAAACATGTCTCTGTCAGTCATATGGGGTCTCACCTCGAGGTGGAAGTCGATATCTCGGAGGTAGGCCTGGATGTCGGGACCCTCTGTGGAGTTCGGGTTGAACTGAGTGATATTCTTAACCAGCTGGTTGAGATCTTTAACGGTCATCCCATGTGCAGCTTGGGCATCTGCCTGGATGAGCTCTCTTCGTTTGTTGGCAGTGAACAGTTCTGTGGTGAAGGCCGGTGACGTTTTGGGTTGTGGCCATTCACTTCTTTCACTGTATGCCAGTTCTTGGATGGAGGACTCTGTTCTGCTCAGCAGGGGTGATGCTGAGGGAGGTCTCTCCCTTCTTGGCTCTGGTTTCTGTTGGAAAATGTGCTGGAGTTCATCTCTGACCGCGTAGAGCTCGTCGTTGGCGGCGTCTCGCTGTTGGATCAGGTGGTCCAGTTCAACGCTGCACCTTTGCAGGTGGTCTTCCAGAGCAGTGATTTTAGAGTTCTTACTTTCAATGTCAGCTTTGGCTTTCTCTAGCTGATGTTCAACAGCCTGGAGTTGGTTCACCAGGTGTTTCTGGACAGTCTTTGACTCTTGTTTGTCACGTTCAGTGACTGCAAGGGCTTCTTGGAGCTTGTCAACTTGTGTCTTTGTTTCTTGCTCCGCTTCGTCAGTCACTTTGAGTTTGTCTTGAGCTTTACCTTTGAGCTGGTCTTTGCAGTGTTGAGTGTGCATCAGCTCTCTCAGGAACTCGGTGGTCTTGGAGTCATCCTGGACTTTCACTTCCAGCTTGTCTATGCGGTTCTGGGCACGTGTCAGCTCCTCCTGTAGGTGGGTGACGTGCTGGTGGCTTAGGTTTAGCTGGGCTGTGAAGGCATTACTTAAGGAACAGGTTATCTTGGTTAGTTCCACGTGGTTTTGGTTCTGGCTTGAATCGTGTGTCAGGAATCTTCTCAGAATAATGATTATTATTAAAAATAATAACAGTTCAATTGTCTTTGGTGTGAGGCAGTCTGTAATGCCTCTGAGCCAGGCGTCCACGTCTTCCCGTTGGGCAGTGGGGTTTGTCGTCCACGACATGTTGGCACGCTTGGTGAAGAGACTGACACAGATCTGTGTGTATAAGCCTATATGTGGTTGAACGGCTAAGTGTCGTTTCAGTAATTGTACATCAATAGTGAAGTGTTGTGATGACTAAGTGTTGGTCTAAGGGTACACAGTGAGGCTAGTGATGCGAAGATCTCGTCACTCAACTGGGTAAAGGAAAGAATAAGAAAAAGGTTGAACAAATCTCAATGGAAAGAAACCTTTTTTTTTCAATAGGAGAAATATTTTTATAAATATTTTCTATCAATGAAAAGCTGGTTTCAACTCGTGGTGTGAGGACTTAGTCGCTCAACTGAGTAAGGGAAAAAGCGAGAAAAGTTAACAACCAATTTCAATGAGGGAAAAAAAAACAAAAGAAAATTATTAACTTGGGGAAGTATTAATTTCTCATAAATGTTTTTTTATCAATGAAAATCTGTTTCCAGAAAGGTAAACAATATTATTGCTTATGTTTGCGAGGAAAAATAATACAATAATGATGTTGATACCTCTTCTCTGAGTTTGACAGGATTGACACCACACACCTTCAGTTCGACCGCTTACAGCAGGGATGCTTTGAAGGCGGAGTTTGCTCAGTACTTGTCTCTGTTACTTGATCTTGGATAAGATGTCAAAGTTTAAATTGCGTTACAAATGCAGGGAGAGTATGAAGAACACAAGAGGGTTTGATTAAAAATCAAATATCTAATAATCTGTTTGTTGGGACAGATTATATTTGTCTCTTTTAGAGTCGATTGGTGGTTCTTCCAGGTTTGTTCCTACAAATGTGAAGAATAAGATGGAATAAAGCAGGACAGAACAGGAAAGACGTGATGAGGAAGAAATGAAGCAAGGAGGTTGGATCCCGCTACCTTTACGTCTACCACGAGTATAGAATTGATAGTTGAGGAACAACTAAACACACAAATAAACTTTTGTAAAAGACGATTGTCTCTGGTTTATTTGAAACTCGTATGGAGAGGGTAATGTCCCCTATTGAAGCGTCCCGAAAATTAATTAATCAGAACAAATATAGTGGTTAAGTTTATAACCAACAGGACGAAAGGATAAAACGCAATGACAATAATGAGCAAGTCTGAGTCTAACACTATTTTTGTAATAGTAATAACAACTTTCAAATTTTAACTTTCAGAGTTCAAGACTTATTCACCTAAAGTGATTAGATCTCAACGAGAAATTTAGAAATTATGAAAATTATGAAATTAGAATTATTAAAAATAAATCTAGAAATCATTAAAAATGACCTGTCTAGAAAAATAGAATTTCAATTTTATTTTAACATTTCCTTGTTCTTCAAAACATATTCTAAATTTGACAATTAATAATCATAAACCAGCATTTTCTTTTTCAAGTAAAATGCAGGTAAAGTAATTAATAATTGTAAACCAATATTACCCTTTCTTTAAAATCAAATTCAAAATTGACAATTAATAATAGTTAACCAGCATTCTCTTTTTCAAGTAACATGCAGGTAAAGTAATTAATAATTGTAAACCAATATTTCCTTTTCCAGTAAAATATAGGTAAAGTAAAAGAGAGAGGTAAAAGAAAAACGAAGAAAAGAGGTCTAAAAGTCGAGGTGTTTAAATGGTTAAATCAATTTAACTTTGTTCAAACAGACACTGTAGTTAACTGCTGGGGTTAGTATTGATAACTGATGCTAAAGGCTTTAGCACAGACCTCAATGTGAACAACTGCTCAGGTTAGCTTAGCTTAGCTAGCGTTTGTTTACACCGAGGGTTGGGTCAAAGTTCACCCGGAAACGTTTGGCCAAGACTTCCGTGTCACGATCGTAACTATAGCGACCAAACGAACGCTAGTGGGCGAACCGGGAATTGCAGACAGTTGGAAAACAATTTGTTACAGTTCCATGCAATATGGGAGCATTTCAATGTCCACAGAACATGCATGTACAGTAACAATCGATCCTATTACGGGAAATGTCGGCGCATTTCACACTGTTCAAATAAGATACACCACTCGTAGCTGGGTTTACGACGTGGGGCTTCACTCAGTTTGTCAAGAGTGATATTAACTTTAAGCAAGCGACAGCTTTGCGTTATAATAGATGTAATTAGGACGACCTCGGCGGATCGTCTCTGTGCAAGTTTATCTAGGCACATAAAACAATAACTGTTGGTTCAGTTTCAATGGCAAGCTTTACTTGATAACGAATTTAAATAACCACTATTCAAATTACACTCGGACATGCGCAATGTTACACGAGAATTATTTGAACGGACACAAACAGATAAGATTAGTTAAGCCTCGCTGTTTATCACGGGGATCAGTGGGACACGCACTGAATCAGATAAATAAATATAAGGCTTATGACTAACTTAGATGAGGAACACGCTCATCGCTCTGTGAGGAGAATATTAGTCCTTATAACGTTAGGGTTATTTTAATTACTGCAGTTTGATTTCGTTCAGTTCTCTAACTGATATAAACACACACACACACAACGTTACAGCTTTCCTGGAAGACTCTGGAACACGCAGAAATCAAACAGCTCTAACGAGGTATTTCTGGAAATGAGGAACACGCTCAATTCTTACCTTATCGTAGTGCGAGGTTTCATATCTTATTTACTGCAGTTAACAAGAGAGCAAATAGGGCGGCAGACTAGTCTTTTTAGCTTTCTCTGGGAGCTTCACTCACAGATAACAACAGCAGCAGCAGCATTCATTCAAACGGGGCGCGCGCTGCGCGCGTCACACACAGACTCTCAGAGAATCGGATCTCTCATCCGCACAATATGAAAAGATAAATCTTGATAATATTCTTACAATTTAGGTTGAACTGCCCGCATTCTCCACCAAATAATGTAGCGAACCTACATAATAATAATATACATAAAATGTATTTAAGGGGGCCGGAAGGCCAATTTAGCTCAAAGGGAATGATTCATCGATTTGCAATGAATCATTGACCGAATCACTATGGAACCGAGCAAATGACTCGTTTAGAGTTCATTTGAACGGGCCGTAATTTTAACCTTGGCAACAGATATTTATCCAATTTATAGTGAAACACTATGTATTAGCAAGGTAACTTTAGATCGGCAGTACAAGACATTAAATGTGTAAGCAAAACACAAGACGAATATCTTTTCAAATATATGGACGACTTTATTAACTATTCTAAACACATAAAACTAATGTCTAAACCCAATCACACACACACATTCATTCAAGGCGCAGAGGAAGAGAGAGAAAGAGTGAGTTTTCAGAGTGAGATGCACTTTGTAAGACATAAACCTGAACGAACCACCAAGCATTAATTTAAACCTTCGTTTCTTAGACAGGTTATTACATGTACATTAAAAAGCACCAGGTCAGTTACAGTCTGGAGTACTTGCTTGTCTTTGCGTTGCTTAGGCCAGGGAATTCCCTATTTGAGGTGCTTCGTCAAAGGGGTTTCCCGGCTGCGTGGCTGGTTGTCTTTGGAGTGCCTGGCTGGAGTTTCTGAACCGCCGGTCACGTGATGTGTTGGCGGAGGGATGAACAAGAGTCTTTACAGTTCGAAGTGCGTTGCAGGAGAGACGTGTAAACGAACTTTACAGCAAAACTTAACTTAGAACGAGACTTTTAACGAGAAAATAAAATAAAGGAAGAAAGGAAAGTAAGAGATGAGATGGCTTGAATGAAGCTGTTTAAACTCCGATCTTGATGGGTTTGTCTGCTGGCTTGGTCTAACTTGGTCTGGTCGATGTAAAAGCGTACGAACATGAACACTCTCTTGCTGTTTGATCATAGAGAGAGGCACAAACTTAATTTAACACAGAACCGACTCAAAACCGAACTGAACCGAACCGAAACTGAACTGCTCTCTGGACCGCTCTCTGAACTGGACTGTTCTGCTTTGTTCGGGTCTTTAACTTAAAGTTAGTCCAACCTCTTTTGGAGAATTCTGGCCAATTGGACAAGGGCATCCTCTTAGGAGGTGGACCTCGTTTCTTCTTATCATAAATCAGGCGGTATCTATGATCTGCTTGCTCTCCAACACTAAGCAGAGAGAACAAGAGATCACAGTTTAACATTATAGATTATTATAATCATACAAAGCATTTTACACAGATTTCACTCAAGCCATCTTAAGAATTAAGAATATATGATCTTACTGATATCAAACAAGACACACTTTCATTCATCCATCTAAAGTAACAACATTTGCATGACTTGTATGCTATCTAGTATAATAGACACCTACATAGCTAGAATATAGGATTAGGTAGTGGAACAATGTTTGATTATGAGTCCACTGAGCATTGTTCTGGGATGAGTTTATGCATTTTTATATAGAGAAGTCTCTTGACTCTGTGGGTTTTAAGAGGTCTCAACAATGAGGTCATTCAAAAGTCTTCAAGCAGAGGGAAGTCTGTTTTACATCTCGTGGTCCTGGGATCAAACACCTCGGTCGTTATCTTAGTGGGTCCATCTCTGAACCAATCGGTGTTTTCCAAACTATCTAACGTTGTCAACATTCATCCAGTTGAGCACATCACTTTGGGGCCAGCAGAGTCATAAAGTCCTTTCTGAGGGGGTCTATTGTTGACTTAGCTGGAGCCGGGATCTTTTATGGCTGAATTAGTGATTGAGTTCCGTTTGGATGAATCAAATGGAAGATTCAGTTGTGTTTGGTTCACCCTCAAACTCTACAGCAGGCACTTCATAAAGACTTTGTATACAGATGGCAATAGAGAAATGTCCCTCCATGTTGAGGGATCTTCTGGTACATTGTCTTTCTTAGGTATTCTGTGAATGAGTGCTCCCTTCCATGAACTAGGAACTTTACCATTAATCATACAGGTGTTAAATATGCTTTTCAGTATATAGCAAGATGTTTGCCGTGTTGCTTTAAGATTCTCATAAGTAACACCGTCTGAGCCACTGGCTTTGTTATTGGGCAGATTTACAATTACTTTCTCAATCTCTTCTATTGTAAATGCCGATGTACTAGGTGGCGACAACTCAGTCATGATATTTTCTAGGTCATCATTCCAAGGCGGTAATTCAAGCGTGATAGTAGTTGGATCAGACTGGCATTTTTTTCAGATAATATTTGTACACTTGCTCAGTGTTACCAGGATCTGACGATGGCGTGGGAAACATGCAGTCATTAAGGATAATGTCATAATGTCACTCAATCTCCGGTGAGTACAAAGTTTTGTTTTTCTTCTAATCGCTTAGTATCCAGGCCTTTCCTAAATTGTCTTTCATGATACTGGAAATGTATCCATTCATTTTTTGTCAGCAATCATTCATAATCCGTGAACTCTGTTGATGGAATATTGCAGGCCGACGGTAGATGTTCTGGGGTAGAGTCAAGTACTTGCCGGCAGTGTTTGTAATTTTTACCACTTTGTATCGCCTGCTTAAAGATGAACTGAACTGAAAAAAATCGACGTTGATAACGTGTTATTTATGACAATTAAAAGTAAATGACACTAAAATTTTTAATTAAAAATATCAATATAGCTTTTTTTAAGCATAAGAAAAATTGCGCTTGTTGCGCTGGCAGATTCGATAACGTCACTGGCATGGTAGGACACGCAAAGCTGCATAGGCAACAGCTGCAGGTCCATATACACAGACGAAAATCAGCACTTTTAACGGCATGGGTTACACATTTGAACCTGTGAGGGACAGTCGTTTCTGACTACCAGCACCACATGGATGATCAGTTTATGCATTTTAGGAAATAGAGACTGCTTATAGGCTATATGTCGTGTGCATTTAGAGACAATACAAAAACATGGTGAGGTCCTGTGCGTTTTAGAAAATCGAGGCAGATAAATTGAAAATGTGATTGGACGAATTCATCCAATGGGATCGCTTGTTAAGTTAGTTTCACACACACACACACACACACACACACACACACACACACACACACACACACACACACACACACACACACACACACACACACACACACACACACACACACACACACACACACACACACACACACACACACACACACTTACTTCACCAATGGCTGTGTTGTGAACTATTTTCTTCTAAAGTTTAGGAACTCAGAAGCGAAGACCAGGAGACTCGGGTTGTATCTTTTAAGCAGGATTCTTTTATTTTCTGTAGTCTGCTTCGTCCAAAATCTTAACCAAGTCTGACTAAAATCAGTATACAATTGAGTTCATATACCTTTTAAGGGGGAGGAGTTACATCAAGGGGGGAGACACTCTGAAACAAAGCATGTAAATGAGGTATACAGGTTTAGGAGCTTTACTGGCAATTCCCCAGCCCTGATCTCATCAGCATAACAATGTCCTGTATAGATGGTAATCCCACCAGCCTGATTGTATACCCATACCTTCACATTATCAAAGTGACAAAGATACAGCTGTTATCTTGAGCTTAATGGCCAGGCAGTGAATACAGACAAAAGTTAATGTCAGACACCTGAATTGCTTGACTTAGGGTGTATTCACACCTGCCTTGTTTGGTTCGATTGAATCGAACTCTAGTTCGTTTACCCCCTTGGTGCGGACCTTTTGGGCAGGTGTGAATACAGCAATCGAACTCGGGTGCGGACCAAACAACCGAACCGAGACCCAGCTGAAGAGGTGGTCTCGGTACGGTTCCAAACGAACTCTGGTACGGTTCGTTTACGGTGTGAACATGAACCGACCCAATTGCAAGAAAGATCTGTTGTAGCCTACTACATTCCATTCCGGCGCGCTGTCTGGCCACACGATACTGTTGCGCGTCTTTCTGTGTGTCGTGTGTGCATCATTGGAATGGAATGAATGAATGAGTGTGCATTAGGACATTCACATACAGAGCGTTCTCTTTAGTTTAATCGTGCATAGATGCAAACAAAGCTTTTGCAGTTCATATAATGCGATAGTTACAATACAAGGATGATGCTGCGTTAAACTGGACAAACTGTATCGCATGCGTTAACATTGACAGCACTCGTTAGCAGTATTAAGAATCTCATATTTGAATCTGTGAACATAGCCCCTCTCCATGAATGAAAACTTTATACCTTATCCGTCTTCTGCGCTGTGTTCTGAACCTATTCACTGCTCCATCAATTTTTCATGCCAAATCGCTATTATTTCCTTATTTAAAATGCACTGCAAGATGCAGTTCTTTTCCATACCGTGATAAGCGCCAAACCTATTTTTAGCCTAAACGCGATAAATCCTATAGACAAATCAGACTTCAGTGAGCGTTATAGACAATCCAACATCGGCGCGCTGAACAGAGGTTTGTTTATGTTCATTCATTCCTCAAAATGAGTGCTTTAAACGGTGATAATACTTTTGATGGCCTTGATGAGCCAGTGAGACCTACACATGGGGGTAGATGCTGCTGCCAAAGGTTTCTGTCTATATTATAATTTCTGCCATTCGACGATCAAAGAGCAAAAGTCGAATATCGTTCGAAAATCGAATTTTTTATTTTATTTTTTATTAATCAACTGTTTTCTGTGTGTCAGTGTCTGCAAAGATGAAACTGACGATCAGCATCTCTGTACGCGCCTATAGAGAGAAATGCGTGTAATGGATTGCATAATCAGAGAGTAGGCTATTTATTTTCGTTTTTAATTGTTTCGTTTAAAGACATTTCAATCTTTCTATATAGATAAATTTCTCATGTCTGCTGTGAAGCATAGGCTACGCTGAATTTCGGTTAATTTATGATGAGATGCGCTCCAGCTCGCGTGCAATGCAAGTGCCGGCGGCGACGCCTCCATGTCATGATTATATTGTCTATTTGCTGCTTATTTATTGAATTCAGGCAATTGGTTAATGAAAACATTATTAAAATTAAGATACAATTTATACTAAACGAAATCCACTTTAAAGAAAGGCTTTCTATAAAACAAAACTTAATTAAGTGGGCAAAATCATCCATTTTTTGTGTGGATTTATAGCGTTTTGAAGAAAAAAAAATTAACTTTGAATTTATCATCAACAATATTG
This sequence comes from Chrosomus eos, assembly GCA_036326025.1. Classification (NCBI taxonomy): domain Eukaryota; kingdom Metazoa; phylum Chordata; class Actinopteri; order Cypriniformes; family Leuciscidae; genus Chrosomus; species Chrosomus eos. The sequence goes on along the minus strand of CM070836.1, from coordinate 11,300,720 downwards.
TTGTTTAATTTAATAATCATTGTTCAACATGTTCAGACTGAGGAAAAAAAACATTATTAACAAGATAAATTGAATATTCACAAGATGTGTGGGTCTAGGTAAAAAATTTAATTTTCCTGAAAACTATTGAAATGGATTTATCGCGTTTTGGAAAAGAGCTCCTCAAATATTTTAGTACGAAATATCTCCATGCTGAGCCTTTTTTGCACTTCCTGAATTCCCTACTTGAGAATCCTTGTCCAATGAATGGACGACCTTAGCACACGTGTGGTTTTGTTTACAAATTTTGGTTCACTTGCAAAAAGAGCAGTGTGAAAGCGAACCGTACCAAAAGAAAAAAAAAAAAAAATTATTTGGTCCGGACCAAAGCAAGTGAACTATCGGACTTTCCTGGTGTGAATACACCCTTAATTATCTCATAATTTATTTTCTCATTATCTTCACCTGGGATGTTCCCATGACACCGCAGCACGGTGTTTATCAGCTGAATAGCTGTTCTTTTGACAGAAATTTCTAATTATTGCTGTTAACATAACTGTTGCAAAATAAATATACTTTTTATACAAAAAAGTTTTTGAAATATGCGTTATATATCTGTGTGTGAGTGTATTTCTCTGCTCTCAACTAAAGATGAGATGGCAAGTTTAACACATTTCTTACCTATAAAACATGACAAAAATGTGTGAAATGTATCACAAACAAAACCACTTGAATCGCTCCATTTGTAAACTCTCATGCCATCTACTTTTAAAATGAATCATGAGTAGCTATTTACTGGGTCACATGACCATAAATGATAAAATTACTTCCTTGAAGCGACCTTCCTTGAGAGTATAATTTATTTCATGTTTTACAACTAGGCCTAGCTGTCATTTTATACTTCATAAGATTTGAAAGCAATATAAGCTGGTCTTGTAAACATTTCATGCATAAAACAAAACAAAAAACTTTTTGGGGGTGCTTAATAAACTGGTAAACTTTATATCCTTAAAACAACCCCTATGAACTGTAATAGTGCATGCTCTCCCTTCATTACTGCCGTTACCAGTATCACTCTGGAGACTAAACTGGATCACAAACAGTTCGTATTGATCCATCCTTGGCTTGAGAAACAACTTTTTAACATAGCCTGTGTTTTGTATTGACCCTCGTGAGACTGTATGGAGGGGACATTTTATTTTATTTTTAAAGGGCACCTATAATGGCATTTAAAATGTTCCTAATATTGTTCTGGGAGTCCCCAACAACAGTTTTACATGCATGCAATGACAAAAAACTCCCAAATGATTCGTTCAATGACAAATTCGTTTTTCCAAACCCCTCCTTTGCGTGACACTAATCTGCGGTCAGATGACCCAATCAGTTATTGTTTGTGTTACGCATAAACATATTAATAAAGCACTGCAGTACTACAAGGTATTTCTCTATTCTTTATGACATCTCCAATAACATGTTATTGGAACCATACATGGTTAGGCCCTGTCCACACTAATACGTTTTCATTTGAAAACGTATATTTTTTTCTCCGTTTTGGCCTTCCGTCCACACTGAAACGGCGTTTTAAGTCAACAAAAACGTAGCTTTTGGAAAACGCTCTCCAAAGTGGATAAATTTGAAAACGCCGTTTTCGCGTTGTAGTGTGGACTATGAAGCCGGAGGTATTTGAAAACAATGACGTAAGTTTAGTCATGTGATCCATGTTGTACCAATAGATATTCATGTTTAGCTACCGGTATTGTGCTTGTTATGTGCGATTCACTTTTACAATGTTGCTAAAATATGTTACTTTCCACACTCTTCATTCATATCACAGTAGCCTACTGCAAAGATGACAGAAAATGTACTCACATTTGCTGTCCTGCGTCAATACAGGAGAGCAGTCGCGTTTTAGACCAAACATATGGTGACTGAGTGCGACCTGGACGCATCAGTGAATGGTGAGATATTTTGCTAAATAAAATTATCATGTTAGAAGAATTGCGCGATACCTTTCTTTATTTTTCCATCTGTCAGTGAGCTTTTGTGAGGTTTCACGCATGCGCAGTAAGGTGAATTTATAAGTTTCTCATCCACACTGAAACGTCTGAAAACGCCTGAAAACGCTAGTGTGGACGGAGAGCGTTTTTAAACGAAAACTCCGTTTTCAAATTTATCCGGATTAATGTAGACGTAGCCTTAGTGATGTTGTAAATAAGACAACATCTGCATTGTAAACCCCTCCATGTTGTTGTTTTTGGCATATACCTACCAATGCAATGATACACAATGTGGACAGTTAATAATTTTAAATCAAATTTCAGTCAGATACACAATAATCGTATTTGTACTGACACTGAGCTTAGCCTTATGTCATTCATTCCCTGTGTAAAAGGCATGTCCGCACACCTCTTGCACTTGTTTGGTCACACCACATGTCACTCTGGCCTCAATGCTTTGCCCTTGCCTACGCCAGCACTCTGAGCTTGATTGCTATGTCTGAGGTAAAAAAAATAATAATAATTGTGGTCTCATATTTTGAAAATCTTTTAGTGTGGGCCAGCCTTTAGTTTGAAACCACTCTATGATTCAAAAATGCCTTTTGCTGCTTAAACAGCTAGTGCATGAACAGCTGGATCAGGCAAATGGAAATGGAGAATTGAGATGATAATTGGAGAAGATAATTAGGGTTATTTTAATATGAGATTTAAAGGGTTAGTTCACCCAAAAATGAAAATTAAGTCATTAATTACTCACCCTCATGCTGTACCAACCCCGTAAGACCTTCGTTCATCTTCAGAACACAAATTAAGATATTTTTGATTAAATCTGAGAGGTACATCACTGCTACATAGGCTGCCTAAGGGAATGAAACTTGACGGCCCAGAAAGTCATTAAAGAAAATGTTTAAATATTGAATGTGCCTACAGTGGCTCCACTATAAGTTTATCAACCGACGAGAATACTTTTTGTGCGGAAAAACCTCAAAAATAACGACTTTATTCGACCATCTCTTCTCTTCCGTGTCTTTCTCCTAAGCTGTTGGCGTAGTGTAACTGCGCAGCACTTCTGTGTTATACGTCACACGTAGGCTCACTATTGGTCGACGCTGGTCATGTGTGTGATGCGTGTGACGTTCAACCAGAAGCGTTGCGCAATAACAATGTGTGAAATCTCCAGGCCCAAAGAGAATACTTGAATAGAGTCGCTATTTTTGTTTGTTTTTTGCGCTCAAAAAGTATTCTCGTAGCTCGATAAACTTAAGATCTAGCCACTGTAGTCAGTTGGACTCATTTAACGATTTCTTTAATAACTTTTCGGGGCCGTCAAGTTTCATTCCCTGGCAGCCTATGTAGTGATCTACCTCTCAGATTTAATCAAAAATATCTTCATTTGTGTTCCGAAGATGAACGAAGGTCTTACGGGGTTGGTACAGCATGGGGGTGAGTAATTAATGACTTAATTTTCATTTTTGGGTGAACTAACCCTTTAAAGTTTGATTCAGTTACAAGTCACAGACAAACTAGCTAGAAAACCATTTAAACGGCTACATAATGTTAAACTTTGTCAGCCAATAGGGCCATGATAAGTGTAAAAAAAAAATCACTTTAAAGTCAAGTTTCTCTGATAATAAAGTTCTTTTTTTGTGGGGTGCTTTTGAAGGATGAATAGTAGTGGACCAGCATACCCGTTAGCCTCTCTGTACGTCGGTGACCTTCATCCTGACGTCACTGAGGCAATGCTGTACCAGAAGTTTTCTCCTGCTGGTCAGATCATGTCCATTCGTGTGTGCCGTGATGTCATTACACGGAGATCCCTTGGATATGCTTACATCAACTTCCAGCAGCCTGCTGACGGTGAGGACACTCTTAGGGTTTTGCACCATTCAGAATTGAAGTAAGAATTCTTTTTAATTGCAATTTGGTTCTGGAACTTAGCAAGCAAGAACTCTGATTTGAATCAAGTAGATATTCAAGTATAATGAAAAGTATACTTTTTAATAATAATTAATTACCTAAACTCTAATTACTTCATTTTAAATGATCGGAGCACTTCTATAAATGGTGAATCTCACTCCCCTATATTTAAGCGGAATGTGCCCTTGACACAATGAACTATGAAGTCATCAAGGGTCGTCCAATCAGGATCATGTGGTCACAGCGAGATCCAGGTCTGAGAAAGTCTGGTGTGGGAAACATCTTCATCAAGAACATGGATGAGTCTATTGATAACAAGGCTCTCTATGACACCTTTTCTGCTTTTGGTAACATCTTGTCATGTAAGGTACATCCTTTTTCATCACTATGTTTTTTTTTAATGATTATTAATTTCTTAAAGGCATTTTTATATGAAAGATGACTGAAATTAATAAAAAAATAAGTATCATCATTGCAACTAATGCACCAAATTATCCCCACAGTAAAGGCTCATTCACACCAAAAACAAAAACCATAAAGATAACTATAAATATATTGGCATCCACACCAGCGGATGATAACTTTGTTTATTATAAGCATGTGCTGCAGTTTTGTCATGTGCTGCAGTTTTGTCATCTGCTGCTTTTAGATACTAAAGCAGTATGGATCTTGATTGGCTGTCGATGTTTCTAACGTTCATCAACTGGAGAAAAAAAATAGTTCTGAAAGTGATTCCAAAGATATTGTTTCACTGTGTGCCTTTATATTTGTGGTGTGGACTCTGCTATTCTTTTACATTTAGAATGATTTTTAGAACAATGATTTTTAGAACAATGTCTTTATTATGATTGTTATAGTTGTTGTCCTTGGTGTGAATGGGCATTAACAGTTAGCCTATTTTTCATTCTAGGTGGTTTGTGATGAGAACGGCTCGAAGGGTTATGGGTTTGTGCACTTTGAGACCCAAGAAGCTGCTAACAGAGCCATTGACACAATGAACGGCATGCTTCTGAATGATCGCAAAGTGTAAGTATTGTCAATGGGCTTTGTGGTACAGCATTCCTTTACACCAGTGGTTCTGAATTCCAGAAAAGTTAAGACATTTTGTAAAATGCATTAAAATCAAGAATCTGTGATATGTTAATTCTCTTGAACCTTTATTTAACTGACAAAAGTACAAAGAAAAAAAATCTATATTTTTACTAGTCAAATTAATTGAAATTTGTATCTAAAAAAAGTTGGGACAGAGGCTAAATAAAAGTGAAAAGATTATAAAATATCCAAGTTAAACTATTTTTAAACAGTCCACAATAAAGCAGATGAATTGGTAATGGGTGAGGGTATCATATAAAAGGAGCATCCACCAAAGGCTCAGTAAAGACTGAGCAATATTATATATGGTAGATGGTAAAAGACTTTTTTGAATCTTGCATTAAGAAATGTGATTTTTGAATTTGGACAATTCTCATTAAATTTGGCAAAAAGAGGTGAGCCATGACCCATGTTTGCTTGTTTGCAAGCAATTTCACATTTCTTAATGCAAGATTGCAAGGAATTTATTCGTCGAATTGGAATTGGTCTTTCACCATCTACCATATATAATATTGTAAAAAGATCCAGGGAATCCAGAAAAACCTCTGTTGAATGTGTGTGACCTTCGAGCCCTCAGATGGCACTGCAGGAAAATGGCACTGTGTTAAAAATAGCTCAGGAGTAATTTGTAAAACAGTTGTCACGTAACAGTCTGCCGCTGCATCAAAAAATGCAACTTGAATCTGTTACGCAAGAAGAAAGCTATACATCAATTAAAATCAGAGATGCCGCTGAGTACTCTGTGCCCAAGCAAATCTTAGATGGTCCAAAAAACAATGGAAATGTGTGCTGTGGTCAGATGAATCCATGTTTCAGCTTGTTTTTGGGAAAAACGGATATCGATATCTTAGTCACAAAGACGAAAGGGACCATCTAGACTTTCATCAGCAACAGGTGCAAAAGAAAACTTCAGTCATGGAACAGAGGTGCATCAGTGCGAACGGCATGGGTGACATATGTGTGAAGGTACCATTGAGGTGGAGGCGTATATTGGGATTAGAGACTTGTACTGCCATCAAGAAAATATGACTTCTTTTAATGGGAAGCAAGACAATGCCAGGCCTCATTCTGCATGTGCTACAGAGTGGTTTCTTATACACTACACCGTAGAAGATATGTGCTTGGCTTCAGTCCAGATCTGTCTCTTATTAAAATGTATGGCACATCATGAAAAGGAGAATCAGACAATGATGACCACAGACTGTTGAGCTGCTGTCTTGTATCAGGAGAGTTTGGGCAAAAATTCCACTTGCGAAACTGCAACAATTAGTATCCTCAATTGCTAAATTCACAAACCATTCCTATCTATCTATCTATCTATCTAAAACAAAATCAAGATTCAGAACTGAGTCATACATTTTTATTTTTTATTTTTTACATAGAACATTGAGTTCTGTAATATAGAATATAAATTTTGGAATCACAAAATGAATTGAGTTCTGTAATATAGAACATAACTTTTGGAATCACAAAATGAATTGAAGTTCATTAATGATATTAAATTACTTAACCATGTTCATTTACTATATCAATACGAGGTTTTTTAAACCAGCTGCTTTGCCATAATTACTTCTGGAATACTGGGATATCTTAGTGTATGTGAAATATAAAGAATGTTTTGTTAGACAACAGATGAAATTCAAAAAAGATGAAAACCACTGCACTGTTTCATTTGTGCTTTGAGTTTTGTCCTTGTCAGCTATCTACGGTTTCAGTTCATGCATAAACATCAGAGCTCAAAATATGAATATACCTTTATTTCATGTGGAGAAATTAATCTTATTTGCCAACTGTCTTTTGTATATTTTTTTGCATTTACAGGTTTGTGGGTCATTTTAAATCTCGTAAGGAGCGTGAAGCAGAGTTGGGGGCTAAAGCCATGGAGTTCACCAATGTGTACATTAAGAACTTTGGTGAAGATATTGACAGTGAGAAACTGAAGACCATCTTCACTGAATTTGGTAAACATTTTTATAAAGGGATTTTATTATCACTGACTTATAACATTATTATCTTAATATATATATATATAATTATATATAATATATATATATATATATATTATAATATATGACCCCAGATCTATAATACCCAGACAAGCACTTTTCATAAAGAAAATGGATTCTGCATCTCTTACTTGAAGTTTGCTCTGGTTCACAGGTAAGACCCTTAGTGTCTGTGTGATGACTGATGAAAGGGGACGCTCTCGTGGCTTTGGATTTGTGTGAACTTTGAAAACCACACAGATGCCAGGAGGGTAATCCAACAATTTGTTATATGGTACGTGTTAGTAGCCCAGAGATATGGAGCCTGAAGTCTTTCCTTCTCTTTGTGGTAGGCAGTAACTGAAATGAATGGCAAAGAGCTGAATGGCAGGGTCCTGTATGTGGGTAGAGCTCAGAAAAGACTGGAGAGGCAGGGAGAACTCAAACGCAAGTTTGAGCAAATAAAGCAGGAGCGCATACAACGCTACCAGGTACACACACGCTTACCTGCGTGGTTACTTCTATACATCTGTAAATCTGCCTGAATAAGATATCATCCTAATCATGCAAGAAGGATTTGCTTATGCTTAATTGTATGTTGATGTTTAGGGCTATGTTTTGATGCATGCATTGCTTTTCATTTTAGGGGGTTAATCTCTATGTAAAAAATCTAGATGACGGCATTGATGATGAGAAGTTGAGGAAAGAGTTTGCACCTTATGGAACCATCACTAGTGCAAAAGTAATGTAAAGCACAAAAAAAATGTTCATGCATTTTTACATTGAGATGAATACATTGAAGTCGCATTTATGTGATTGTTGTGTATTTTTGGGATAGGTGATGACAGATGGAGGCCATAGTAGGGGCTTTGGCTTTGTGTGTTTTTCCTCTCCCGAAGAGGCCACAAAGGCAGTGACTGAGATGAATGGCCGTATTGTTAGCACTAAACCACTTTATGTGGCTCTTGCCCAGAGAAAAGAGGAGCGAAAAGCCATCCTCACCAATCAGTACATGCAGAGACTTGCCAGCATTCGAGCCATCCCCAGCCCTGCGATACCCACCACCTACCAGCAGAGCTCTGGTTACTACATGACCTCTGTGCCGCAAGTGGGTGGAAGGGTTTATATGCATATTTGGTTTTGCATGATGATTGCAATAGCTGCATTACTTATGCTGTGTGAACTTTCATATTATGCTCTTCTTAGCATCAGGTTCGCTCAATATACAACACTTTACCAAACCTGCGGCCTGTGCCACGCTGGACAGCTCATGCTCCTAGGGCACCAGGTAAGGTCTATTCACCATCAAAATAAAGTCAGTTACTAAATTTTAATGCTTTAAAAATTAAACCCATCTGTCAATACAGATTTAATTCAGTTTAAAGCAAACAATCCATCTGACGATGCAATTCGGCACAAGCCATAGAACTACAGATTTCACAATTTAAAGGTTTGAGGTCAGAAAGTGTTTTTATTTGTATAATTGTTACGAATAGAAAGTTTTAAAGAACAGCATTTAATTTATGTAAAAATCCTGAAAAACAAACGCATCCCTAATTAAAAATAAAAATATTTTTATATACACAAGAAACATTTCTTAATATTATCAATGTTGATAGTTGATAGATAATATGATCAAATGTATGCATCACAGTAGATAATATTATCAAATATATGCATCACAGGCATGAATGACATTTTAAAGTATACTGTTTAATATGTTTAAAATGTATATAGAAAGTTTATTTATTTTTTTCTTTTGATCAAACAAAAGCAGCCTTTGTGAACGCAAGATATTTTCTAAAAATGAATAATCCATAGCTAAATGCATTTAATTGTATAAAATGCCGTACACAGTTATTGTTTCTTAACCCTCTGGGGACCAAGGGTTTTGGGGCCCTTGGGATGTTTTGACATGCACTGACATTTGTGCTTTTTTCAGTTATTTATAAACATGCTAATGGCAAAGGTGTAAATTCACTCTATATATCACAAACGGGGCTACCATAATATGTGTACTGTCCTCAACATAATTTTAGTATATTGACAGTCAGATAAACTCTTCCCTCACACGACTCTGAAGACAGTATGTTTGTTTGTCCACAGGTTTAATGGTCTTGGGTATAGAGTGAAACTACAAACACAACAAAATAAACATATTACAATAATATGCTTACAATTAAACGTGACATTTTTGTAATGTAAATATAATGAATACAAGCACAATCTGGCTAATGCAATAGCCTAATTGAAAATTATTAATAACTCTCTTTAACTGTAACAGTTCACATTTATATGCAAGTATTATAAACATCCATGCAAAATCAATAAATACTTACAAGCGATGCTGTTGCAAGGTTTGAGATTACAGAAAAATGTGACGATTAACGAGAGCCATCATTACTGCTGCCCGCATTGAGCACTCACTACTTCATGGTTCACGTGAATACCAGAATTTGCAGAATTAAAGAAATGTCAAACTTGCCACTAGGTGGAGCTCTAAACCATAAATAAAGTGAACAGGAGATTTAAAGCCATGAATAACATTAAATAATTACAGGCATATAACAAATAAATCTGTTATCAAATTAAACAAAATATGAAATATTTTACAACAAACTTGTTCCAACACACTCCCCGTCTGGCATGGACAACAGGCCACTACTCACAAGTAATTTAGATAGATCTAATCAAGTTTCTCTGGAGTAAGGAAAAGAACTGTCTTAGTGATAGGCCGTATGAAGACCTTTGGGCCTTCATTTTTAAAGACCTTGACTTCCACCGTGCGGGCTTTGTTGTCTTTGCTTGGAAAACTTGAGTAACAAGTCCCATTGGCCATGCATTCCTTTTTTTCTGTTCATCCTTCAAGAGCACAATGTTTCCTAGTTCAATGTCAGGCTTACTAGTGGACCACTTTCTTTTTGGTTGCAAAAGAGTTAGGTACTGTTTTTTCCATTTATCCCAGAAAGTTTGAGCCAAGTGTTGTACTCGGCTCCATTGCCGGATATGAAAGTCTTAGAACCAGTCACCTGCTGGGGCAGGAGCAACTGTAACCTTTTGAGTTAGGAGTGCATTGGGTGTAAGTATGAATGGGTCATCTGGGTTGGTCGACACTGGGACAAGAGGTCGAGCATTGATTATAGCAGCATCTTCTGCCATTAGAGTGGAAAGTCTCTCATCTGTTAATGCTGAAGGTCCCACCTGTCAATCAGATTGATCAAAAATCTATCAGATTGAGTTCCTTCACCTTCAGCTCACGCTTCATAGCAGCCAATCTGGCTCTTTGTTGTGAAAGTTTACTCTCCTCTTCCTGTAGAATCCTTCTCCATGGCTCCTCTCCTTGCAGTAGCAGCTCCTGGTGTTTGTACCAGGCCTCAAACTCAGCCTGCTGTCTGACCGCCTCAGCATGCAGCTGCTGAACTTCCTGTCTCTCCCTTAGATATTCCACTACTTGTTGCCAGATCCTCTCACGTTCTTGAGACTGGTACTCCACTATGAAGGTGGGGTATTTGTTGAAAATGGGGTACTGTCCATGTGTCAGAGGTTCAAAGTCACTCAGCGCAGAGCTAGGATGAACATCTGCAGGGGTGCTGTCCATCAACCGATAGGTTTCCTTCAGCATAGTACCGATGTCTAAGCTATTCCGATGATGGAAAAAGTACTCAAAGTCCTTCTTGTCAGTACAAAGCAGTAGCGGTGCTCTGCAGCAGCTGACATAAGCCACCACAGCCATTAGAAGGAACGAGGGATGGTACTCTCCAAACGCTCTTAGTAACGCTTGTAGTCTTTTTTTTGTTAAGGCCATTGGGCAAATCATTCTCTGTCATCCAGTGTAGAAACAGCAGGCCGTATAATTTTGGATTGTATTCTGCGTCCTGATGTTTTCACAGGACAATGACCTGCCCCAGTGTGCACCTTAGTTTTCGAACACAATCCTACATTGATGTTGCCTTTAGTGACCTGTTTCATGGCTTGACATCTGTTGTTGGGAAGTCTGGACCTTGGAGCTTTGAAAGGCAGTGGTGCTACCCAGCTGTTATTTTCATCTTTCTTTTGTTCCATGATGTGAAGGAACGACAGGTCATTGATTAGATGGGCCCACTTTGTTGTCATCACAGGTAACCTTAAACACTTCTTGACCAAACTGATCACCTTTGTGATTGTAAACAAGTTGCTCCACAGAACACATTCCATTGTAATTTCTCCACTCATTACTGTTTCTCTCTTTCACATGAAAAACATTTGGACAGGGATCAAAGATGGATGGGCGCTGTTCTTTTGTAGTAGTGAAGAATGTACTCACAGTCGTGGACTTGTGAATGCCGTTCAGACATACATTGCCAACTATCACCCATCCTAGGTCAAGCTTCTGTGCATAAGGAGCATCATGAAGACCATTTATCTGTCTGTGAACCTTATGGACTCTGATAATGTCACGGCCCAGAAGAATCATGATAGGAGCATCTGGGTCTAACTCTGGTATCAATGGAGCTATAGGCTTCAAGTGAGAGTGATGGAGAGCAGCACTGGGTGTGGGAATCTCTGCCCTATTGTCCGGTATGTTGTTACACTCTAGCAAACTTGGTAGGGAGAGGACTACCTTTCCATCTACAGACTCGATTTGGTAGTCAGATGCTTTTCGACCGACGGTCTCTGTCACTCCAGAACAAGTTCTAAGGGTATACGGAGAAGCTGGGCCATTTTCTTTGAAGGCATCAAAGAATTCAGAACGATCTAATGACTTATTGCTCTGCTCATCAAGAATCACATAGACTTTCAGTGCTTTCTCAGGCTGGCATTTAGGATAGACCTTCACCAAGCTGATTTTTGAAGATGACTTATTACTAAGGTCACCTCTGCAAACCTCAGTGCAATTAGCTTCCACTTCCGTTGGTAACGTGGAAACTCCCTCCCCGCCATGCTGTGATGAGGAGGTTGCCTCTTGTGCGGACTGAGCTGGGTCTGGGTGTAGTGCAGAAATGTGTTTCTCACTTCCACACTCTGACTTTAAGGAGGATAAGCAGAGAAGTGGAACCAGTGTCAGAGGCCATAAGGAGGTCACTAGTCACTCTGAGGAGGGCTGTCTCTGTGCTGTATTGAGAGCGAAAACCAGATTGATATTTATCGTACAAACCTTTGGAACTGAGATGGGTATGAAGCTGGGAGGAAACCACTTTTTCTAGCACTTTTGAGATGAATGAGAGGTTAGAGATGGGTCTATAATTTGACAGAGGTTCAGGATCTAGGGTGGGTTTTTTAAGAAGAGGTTTAATAATAGCTGTTTTTAGAGCTATTGGAACATTTCCTGTTTTCAGTGAAAGATTTATCAATTTAGTTATAAGAGGGCTAGTGGAAGAATGGTGGGTTTTGAGCAGAGCGGTGGGAAGGGGATCAAGAGAGCAAGTGGATGATTTAGATTTACGGATAATAATCTCGACCTCCTGCTGCGTTGTAGGCGAAAAATTTGACAGTTTTTGCGTGATCAGTACTGTAGGGGTGTCAGGAGTGGGACAAGTGAGAGGAGAGAGAGCTGAACGGATAGTCTAAAGTTCATAAATGTATTACAATTTGAGTCGGTATAGCTGTAAAATGATGGAGTCTGTGGTTTAAGAAGGTGGTTAATTGTGAAGAACAATTTTTTGGAGTCACCTGCATTGTTGTTAATCAGCATGGAATAATGCTATGACCTAGCCTTTGAGAGGGCTCTAGCATAGGCCCTACAATGCTCTCGATAGGCCAATTTATGCACCATCAAGCCAGATTTTTTTATAGGTCCGCTCCAGGACACGACCAGACTGCTTCATCTCTCTAAGTCCTCCTGTGAACCAGGGTGCGGACCTAGAGAAAGTGACAGTCCGGCTTTTAACTGGGGCATGACTGTCCAGAATGGAGCTAAGGCTGGTGTTGTAAAAATTCACAAGTTCATCCATTGATAAATCTGGGGAAGGGGAGAGAAGATGTAACTCCTGACTAAAAGTGATGAAGTCGATGTTTTTGTTTTTTCGAAAAATCATCTGACGTTTTGGTTTATGTAAAGATGACAGTGGAATTTTGAATAATGTTGCCATATGTTCAGAGACACCAACATCATACACCTCAAGGCCAGTAACTGTAAGAGAGTCAGTAATCACTAAATCCAGTATATGGCCTTTAGTATGTGTTGGAACATCAACAAGCTGATGGAAATTAATACAGTCTAATGTGTACAAGAAATCAGATGCCAGTCGGCAAATCTGGGAGTCCATATGCACATTAAAGTCACCAATAACCAAAATGTTGGAGTATATTGTACAAAGGGAAATAAGAAAACTGTGTATATCAGAATGAATGTTGAATGTGGTTTAGGCGGACGATAAATAAGAGCTATTGTCGCAGAAAATGGATGTTTACAATTAAAAACAAGACTTTCAAATGTGTCCATATTGGGAATGGCCACGGGTGATAGCACCAGATTGCTGCAATGTATTACAGCAAGCCCCCCACCCCGGCCAGTTGTGCGGGGCTTAGAAAGGTAGCAATACCCAGGTGGGCAGGCCTCATTAAGAGAGGAATAGACATCAGGCTGCTGCCAGGTCTCACTTAGGCAGAGAATATCTATCCCTTTGTCCAAAATGTGATCGTGTATAAGTATAGATTTACAAGGACCCCAAAGAATGCAAGGTCAATATATATATATATATATATGAGGAGCTCTTTTCCAAAACGCAATAAATCCATTTCAGTAGTTTTCAGGAAAATTAAATTTTTTACCTAGACCCACACATCTTGTGAAAATTCAATTTATTTTGTTAAAATGTTTTTTCCCCTCAGTCTGAACATGTTGAACAATGATTATTAAATCAAACAACAATATTGTTGATGATAAATTCAAAGTTAATTTTTTTTTCTTCAAAACGCTATAAAATCCACACAAAAAAAAATGGATTTTGCCCACTTAATTAAGTTTTGTTTTGTAGAAAGCCTTTCTTTAAAGTGAATTTCGTTTTGTATAAATTGTATCTTAATTTTAATAATGTTTTCATTAGCCAATTGCCTGGATTTAGTAAATAAGAAGCAAATAGACAATATAATCATGACATGGAGGCGCGGCAGCCGTCACTTGCATTGCACGTGAGCTGGAGCGCATCTCATCATAAATTCAAGTAACACTAAGTAGTTTTTCAACCTTCATAATATATTTCCAAGACCCTTGTGATGGTACATCGACTTAAAATAAGTTAAATGACACGTCTGCCATAGCCTGACGGGGTCTGTATCGCTTTTACTGGCACTATGTAACTTCGGGTTTCGGGTAGGAACCCGTGCACAAAAAGAACTACAAAATTCGACTGCTTTACGTCAAGCGCTACAATAGTCATTATTTCGTTTTTCTTCGTTTCTGATGTCGCAATACATCATCCTTTCATGAAATCATGTAACATACTTTACCTTGTCTGTGGACATCGTTCATTCTAAAGCCGGTGCTAGATAAACAGCGAGCATGCGTGCGACGCTAGGCTAAATTATTTACGTCAGCGGCAATGGACAATTTCGTTTCCAACCAGTAGGGCGACCGAAGAGGAAAATTAACTTGGTGTTACTTTCACCGAAATTCAGCGTAGCCTATGCCTCACAGCAGACATGAGAAATATATCTATATAGAAAGCTTGAAATGTCTTTAAACGAAACAATTAAAAATGAAAATAAATAGCCTACTCTCTGATTATGTAATCCATTACACGCATTTCTCTCTATAGGCGCGTTCACTACAGAGATGCTGATCATCAATTTCATCTTTGCATACACTGACACACAGAAAACAGTTGATTAATAAAAAATAAAATAAAAAAATTGATTTTCGAACGATATTCGACTTTTGCTCCTTGATCGTCGAATGCCATTTTTGACAGAAATTATAAAATAGACAGAAACCTTTGGCAGCAGCATCTACCCCCAGGTGTAGGTTTCACTGGCTCATCAAGACCATCAAAAGTATTATCACCGTTTAAAGCACTCATTTTGAGGAATGAATGAACATAAACAAACCTCTGTTCAGCTCGCCGATGTTGGATTGCGTAGAACGCTCACCGAATTCTGATTGTTGAGAGAGGATTTATCGCGTTTAGGCTAAAATAGGTTTGGCGCTTATCGCGGTTTGGAAAAGAACTGCATCTTGCAGTACATTTCAAACAAGGAAATATAGCGATTTGGCATGAAACATTGATGGAGCAGTGAATAGGTTCAGAACACAGCAAAATGACATGACAAAACTAATTTTTTTTTTTAAAATTGGCATTTATCGCGTTTCGGAAAAGAGCTCCTCATATATAAAATATAAATATAAATGAAAGTCAAAAGCACATTTTTAGTCTTACCTGGAAACAAATCCTGTTCAAATAGGTTATATGGGCCATTCTACAGAATTGGTTCAAAGTTAGAGTTGGAAACATCTTGAAAAGAAAATAGTCTTTTCCCATACATGTCTTAGTAGGCCAATACATTTAATCATACATATTTCAAAGTTGAAATGAAATGAAATGAAGTCTTTTATTTCGTCTATAACAGTGCGTATAACACATTCATTCTCTCTCTCTCTCTCTCTCACACTCTCACACACACACACACACACACACACACACACACACACACACACACACACACACACACACACACACACACACACAGAGAGAGAGAGAGAGAGAGAGAGAGAGAGAGAGAGAGAGAGAGAGAGAGAGAGAGAGGAGAGAGAGAGAGAGAGAGAGAGAGAGAGAGAGAGAGAGAGAGAGAGAGAGAGAGAGAGAGAGAGAGAGAGAGAGAGAGAGAGAGAGAGAGAGAGAGAGAGAGAGAGAGAGAGAGAGGAGAGAGAGAGAGAGAGAAGAGAGAGAGAGAGAGAGAGAGAGAGAGAGATCAAATTTAAACAGTATGCTTTTTTTGCGTTTTACAGACACTAACGCGATAAGAACAAAGCACAAGAATAAAACACACTTACACACTTCTCAGCTGGATATGTTGCTCCTCCTCGAAGTGAAAATAAACCAGCACTTGTTCTGAGGTAATCCCAGGATTGTTCCTCATATAGCCACGCAAGACGACAGTAGATTAATCTGACTACAAAATAGTGTGTTTACAGAGTTTATATGGGCGTTCACACGTCTCAATGTGTTGCTTCAGATCATTAGCGTTTGAATAGCGCGTGCTCTCCGTGGGCGTGTCACATTAGGAAAATAATGAGCTGAGAGAAAAATAATTAGAACGGCTGACTTGTCTCTCGTTTTATATAGATGTCACGGAGACTGTGAGGCAGAACGCACACCCTGTTTATTTTCTTTATTTTACAAAAGCACAATATTTTATTTCGATTGTATGTGGGCACATAAAAAAGTAGACATTTAACAGCTTATTTTCTCATATTTCTTAACTCTATATGACCAGAAATGATGGTAGTACTTTAAGTCTATTTTTCTGCTATGTGGTGAAAAACGAGAAAAATGCACGGGTGCGTTTTTGGTCCCCAGATGGTTAAACATGAATAATTTTTCATTCCTAAACACTTTATAACATTTATTTTGTGTCCTAAACACTTAGTTAGCTTTGTACACAAATAAATTGTCTACGAATAAATTTCTGTACAAGTTTATTTTTTAATTGAGTAATATAGTGAAGGAAAACATCCGCTTAATGAACTAAGCCATTCTGAGACACTGAAAATGATCACAAGTCAACCCAATTGACAATTTTTTGTATTAAATTAAATCGCAGCCTTTGGGATTCGAATTTGCTCTAAGCAATATAGTGATTTCTATTTAACGTTGGTACATCGTGCAACCTGTTTGTGTGTGTGTCATTCATGAAATGTAAATTTAGCTGCAGCCAATAGTGCTGCACAACCCACCTCTTCCCACTCTGCGACCCACAAATGGGTTGTGACAATAGACTGTGGTTGCGACCCACAGTTTAAAAAACCCTGGTCTAGTAGAAACATTCAGGGCTGCGTTTTGGTCGTGCCAAGGTGCAGGTCCATCATCTAATCGGGATATGGACCAGATCCAGCTAACTACGGTAACCTACGGTAACTAATATTAGCTTAGATGCTGTGCTCGAACTGGACCGGTACGCACTGGTACGCAGTACCGGCACTTCTATATTTTAAGATGTAGTGTACCCTCACTTTTTCGCGCATTCCGACACTTCGCACATGTGGCTGGTACCAGGGGTGTCACTAGACCCTTTTTCTATTCGGTCGACACCCTAAAAAATGACGATTGGAGAGGAGACAGTGATGAAGCCAATCAGTATATATAGGGATGATTAGGAGGCCATGATGGACAGAGGCCAATGGGCAAATTTGGCCAGGATGCCAGGGTTACACCCCTACTCTTTATCTAAGGACATCCTGGGATTTTTTGTGACCACAGAGAGTCAGGGCCTCGGTTTAACGTCTCATCCGAAGGATGGTGCTATTTTGACAGTATAGTGTCCCCATCACTACACTGGGGCGTTAGGACCCACACAGACCACAGGGATAGCGCCCCCTGCTGGCCTCACTAACACCTCTTCCAGCAGCAACCTGGTTTTCTCAGGAGGTCTCCCATCCAGGTACTAACCAGGCTCAGCTCTGCTTAGCTTCAGTGGGCAACCAGTCTTGGGCTACAGGGTGATATGGCTGCTGGCTGAAAGTGGCCCCAGCTTGTTGTTTAATGCGCCAGGCTAGGCGAGGGCATGTGTTTGATCATATAGCTGCAGGTCAGTCATGACCTTTGGGCAGCAGGTGTCAAAGTCTTTAGTTAGCTGTAAGGTGCAGGGTAGCACAGTTGAACCTTGACCTGGTGCTGAGTCTGTGTCTTCATGGCTGGCTGTGGGAGTTCCCGTGAACTCTGTGACCTTGGAGTCTGGCTTTGTTGTAGTTCCCGTGACCTCTGTGACCTGCCAGTCTGGCTTTGGTGACCTGTGTGACTGGAGGGGGAGGGGTTCTTGAACTTGGGCCCAGACTGTCAGGTGTTTGAAGTCTAGTAAAGGCTCAAAGCGCTCTAGCAGATCTTTGCCAATCAGAAAGGGGTAAGTGTCCATTTGTGAGATGTATTGTGAGATGTAAGGGCCAATTGTCAGGTGAATGGGAGCTACCTGTTCAAGCCGGATGTCGTTCTGGCTGTACGACTGCACGTTCAGCTCACACGTTTGGGGTATAAGAGTTCGATCTTTGCTCTTAGCTTTAGCACTGAGTCTTTCAAAGAGCTGAGCTGACATTTAAAGTGAGGTCTGAGCCGGTGTCTACCAGGGCTTCAAGGCTCACCTCCTTTTCCAAAGTGATGGCTAGGTAGAGTTTCCGGGCCACCCCCTTTTTGATCAGGTTCCCCAGGAGTCTTGGCGTAGGGGCTGGTGTGGTGATCGATGGGCGGTTAGGGCCGGTCTCGTGTGGTTTGCTGCGGAGGCAGGTAGCCAAAACATGGGAACTTGTGCTGTCTTGCTCAGGCTGTGCAGCTGTCAGCTTTGGTGGCTGGGTGATGCTGTCATTTTGTGATGTGACCGTTAGCTCTGTGCTCTGAGGCTGACAAGCAGTGTTCTGGGTGCCTGGTTCAGGTCTTACGCTTAGACATAGGATGTCTGGCTCGTCCCTCTTGTCTCCCTTGTGAAGTTTCTTGTTCAGAAGCTCTTTCAGCACCTGCAGGATCTCTGCCGTCTCTGACGTGGCTGCACTGTTTTTATCTGGTGTGTGCTCAGACTTGTGCTTACCAGTGGCATGTTGAGAGGGGTACCGCTCCGGGCTGTCTGGGCTTGAGTCTCTTGGTGATGGGGGTCGGGTATGCCTGGGTCGCCGGCTGGCTTCCCAGAATCTTTCAGAGCGCTCGCTCTGGTGCCTTGGACGAGCACCATCACGGTTGTGCAGCCCTCTGCTGGCCTGGAACGGTCTTGACTCTCTGTAAACAGGGCTATGGTGTTGTGGGGTGCCCTCTAGAGGCAACTCTTGAGTAGTGTTCAGAGACAGAGTAGATTGTGGGGTTTTTCAAAGTCTTTTCGGACACAGTCTTTTGCTTGGTGTAAGCTTTTTGGGCCAAGTCTCTTAGCTGTCGCTCCAGTCGGGCCTGCTTTAGGTCCATGGCTGTGATTAGTCCTTGGTCTGATTCTGGATCAGAGAATTCTTTAAGGAAGGCCTGCCGCAACTGCTGGTAGTCCGATTTTACTGTCTCTGGTTGACGTTCGAGGAAGCTGCGCGCATCACGACTGGATGTGATTCTGAGCAGGTACAATCTGTCCCACGGTGTTACGTTGGAAACAGCGTGCAAGTGAAAGTCTATGTCTTGCAGGTAGGCGTGCACATCATGGCCTCCTGCAGGGTTTGTAGTGAACATAGGGATGTTTTGGGCCAGCTTGTCAAGTTCTTTGGGGGCCATGCCGTGGTTAGCGACGGGTTCTCTGGAGACTGGCTGGTGACATATTGAACAGTGGGCTTTCAACCCCCTGTTCAGCCTTGAGTTCGTGGCTGAAAGGTGCGGACCAGCTGTGTAGGGGAAACTTTGTGGTGTGCGTTTCCCCTTCCCAGTCATTCTTCAGTCTATAAGAGTGTTTCAATTCTTTGCAAACAAAGTCAAGTTCGTTTTTGAGACCGTGTCTCTGTTGTGTAAGTTCATGGATTTCAGCTTGGGCCGTGTGTAAGTGTTTTTCAAAGGCCTTGGCTTTAGTGTCTCTTTCTTTTAGTGCATTCTCCGCTCTTGCGAGGAGATTTTCACCTTGTCGGAGTTGGCGGTCGAGTTTCTCTCTGGCTTTCCGCTCCAACTGTTCTCTTTCGTCTGTCTCTAGACGAAGGTTTTCCATGGCATTTTGAAGTCTTTCTACTACTTCCTGTAGCTCTGGGTTTGCTGCATACTCTGCCCACGCTGGTCGTGGGTCTCGCGGAGTAGCTGATCTAGACGACTCTGGGTTCGGGCCTGATCCTTCCGGGCCTCCTCCGCTTGAAGCTTAAGCGCTGCTGCTTGCTGCTCCAGGTCGATGTTGCTCCGTTCGCTGAGCCTTGCCTGGGCGACGAGGTTGTGTGCGATGCTTCCTACGATTCTGGACCAGTCTTTGTAGTTGTAGCTCTGGGTTGGATTGTGGGCTATCAGTCTGTCCAAGTCGGCGTCCCGCTGCTCTTGGCTCAGGGGCTCTGCATCACCTGCATCCTTGGGCAGGAAGGTGGTTGTCATGGCTCTCAGCCACGTCTCGAGGTCGTCCAGTGGGCTGCGGGACTGGATGAACGGGACATACTGGCTCACTGTAGGCGAGAGAAACACAGCACACACACAAAGAGACCAAAATGCAAGTTCGTTCTAAGGTTAACAAATTATGCTAATACGGGCTATGCCGTCTATGAGAATTTTGGCTAACTGTTGCAGACAGTTAGCTAGTTAGCGGAGCCAATTAACTTGGGTCAACTAAGGACCTAAACTAGAGTTTTGACAGGCAGTAGCCTAGCGGGTCACGTGATGACACCGGCTGCGTTGTTGTCCCTCTATTATTTAGCTTCCTTGGTGGCTCTCACAGGTTAGTGAAATGAAAGAAGCAAATCACAACAGAACACAAGGATAGAAGAGATCAGAGTGAAACAAAACAATGAAAATGAATAGGTTTGTAATGAACTGGAATAAATACTAACACTGGAAGTGTTAGGGAGAATATGGAGGCCTAAGCCTACTACCACTGATAGGGTTTAAGATAGGGCCTACAGGTTAGTGGGGGTTATCGGGGTAGAAACCTAAGAAAATGGTGTGGCTTGGAGAAGAGAGTGGCAAAACACTTAAAATATCCGGGAGATATCTAGTATTCTGTGGCTTATAGTAAGCGGAATGGGTTTTACTAAATTTAGTTTACCTGCGGTGAATTGAGGCCTCTCTGGGGGGAACCCGTGGCTCAGTCAACCCCTCCGACAGTCCCCAACACTTGACCGCGGTGTTCTCGGGCCACTTCGTTGTCTCCCTGTACCTTGCTGCGCTCTCTCAAACAACCTGACTTTGAAGTGCCAAATTGCTGATGTCGCAGTTGCGTGCCGCAACGATGGTACGGGATTCGGAAGTGTCCGAAACTCACACACGGCCAGCGTCAGTACCGCCGGTCGGGTAACCTCGCTTGCGGGATACCAATCAGAGAATGCCGCACCTCACCACAGTGCTCTGGTGAATGGCACTTCTACATACACAAAGGTTAAACAAGTGAAACTTAAAGTGGATTAAGGCTTGCTTGTTTAAATCAAATGGATTGATTATTTATGTAGCAATAAGAGTCAAAGGTTTTAATAAATAATAATAAACAAAAGGAAATTATGATAATTCTGGTATTTTATCAAAATAACCTAACCCAAAGAGAAGAAAAAAATTAAAATAGAAAGAGACAGGATGAAGCATGGGAGAAGAGGCAGGCCGCAGTAGCTGGTTTTCACCACAAGGGGTGCGTACTTCTCTGTGCTTTAACCTGGTGAACAGAACACTTAATTCAAATTCAAAATTCAAAACTTGTTTAAATTTGTATTTAAAATAAGCAGGTAAGAATTAAGGAAAATCAGAATGATATCCGATAATATTCAATTCAATTCAAGTTTATTTGTATAGCGCTTTTCACAATACACATTGTCTCAAAGCAGCTTTACAGAAAGTGCATTTCAGAAATGTACAAAGAAAAATACAGTTAGTTAATCATGTATAAATTTAGGCATAACATATCGCCGGTGTTTAGTCGTCTCTTCACAGGCGTCGAGTCGTCTCTCCACAGGCGTTTAGTCGTCTCATCACAGGTGTTGGGGCATCTGAAGTCTCTGTGAGAGGCTGGATACAAACTGGAGCTGACGAACGATATTTACCTCGGGACTAGCGTCCGAGATAACAGCAGAAAGACAGATGGGAAATAATTAGCACAGCTGATGTTCATAATATTAATGCATTCGAACTGATTCAGAAGTAGTATAAAAGGTAAGCATTAAGTGAATGCTTCGTTAAAGAGATGCGTCTTTAATCTAGTTTTAAACTGGGTTTAATATGACTTATCCAGTCATATTGTTCTGGAGCTGTTTCCTCTGGGAAATACTTGTTGAAGTGTTCCAGTAGGGCTTGAAGGTGGGCAGTGATAGACTTTATCACTATGTTAACACTCAGTTCATTTTCCTCAATGAATTCGTCCAGCTCAGAAAACATGTCGATCCTACTCATTTCAACTCGCTCAGTCCAGCGCTCAAGTTTTCTCGTGAATGCGTAGATTTTATCATTCAGTGACATGATGCTTGTGTTTCACCTTGCAATGACATATTAAGGCCATTCAGTTTTTTCAAATATGCAAGACAAATACGCTAGTCTTGTTAACCAGTCAGGATCAGTGAGGTGGTCAGCGAGCTGGGACCCATGCTCCATCAGAAATAAGCGCACTTCGTCCCGCAGCTCAAACAGGCGGCTGAGCACATTCCCTCGCGAAAGCCACCTGACTTCAGTGTGGAAAGTCTCTCATCTGTTAATGCTGAAGGTCCCACCTGTCAATCAGATTGATCAAAAATCTATCAGATTGAGTTCCTTCACCTTCAGCTCACGCTTCATAGCAGCCAATCTGGCTCTTTGTTGTGAAAGTTTACTCTCCTCTTCCTGTAGAATCCTTCTCCATGGCTCCTCTCCTTGCAGTAGCAGCTCCTGGTGTTTGTACCAGGCCTCAAACTCAGCCTGCTGTCTGACCGCCTCAGCATGCAGCTGCTGAACTTCCTGTCTCTCCCTTAGATATTCCACTACTTGTTGCCAGATCCTCTCACGTTCTTGAGACTGGTACTCCACTATGAAGGTGGGGTATTTGTTGAAAATGGGGTACTGTCCATGTGTCAGAGGTTCAAAGTCACTCAGCGCAGAGCTAGGATGAACATCTGCAGGGGTGCTGTCCATCAACCGATAGGTTTCCTTCAGCATAGTACCGATGTCTAAGCTATTCCGATGATGGAAAAAGTACTCAAAGTCCTTCTTGTCAGTACAAAGCAGTAGCGGTGCTCTGCAGCAGCTGACATAAGCCACCACAGCCATTAGAAGGAACGAGGGATGGTACTCTCCAAACGCTCTTAGTAACGCTTGTAGTCTTTTTTTTGTTAAGGCCATTGGGCAAATCATTCTCTGTCATCCAGTGTAGAAACAGCAGGCCGTATAATTTTGGATTGTATTCTGCGTCCTGATGTTTTCACAGGACAATGACCTGCCCCAGTGTGCACCTTAGTTTTCGAACACAATCCTACATTGATGTTGCCTTTAGTGACCTGTTTCATGGCTTGACATCTGTTGTTGGGAAGTCTGGACCTTGGAGCTTTGAAAGGCAGTGGTGCTACCCAGCTGTTATTTTCATCTTTCTTTTGTTCCATGATGTGAAGGAACGACAGGTCATTGATTAGATGGGCCCACTTTGTTGTCATCACAGGTAACCTTAAACACTTCTTGACCAAACTGATCACCTTTGTGATTGTAAACAAGTTGCTCCACAGAACACATTCCATTGTAATTTCTCCACTCATTACTGTTTCTCTCTTTCACATGAAAAACATTTGGACAGGGATCAAAGATGGATGGGCGCTGTTCTTTTGTAGTAGTGAAGAATGTACTCACAGTCGTGGACTTGTGAATGCCGTTCAGACATACATTGCCAACTATCACCCATCCTAGGTCAAGCTTCTGTGCATAAGGAGCATCATGAAGACCATTTATCTGTCTGTAAACCCTTATGGACTCTGATAATGTCACGGCCCAGAAGAATCATGATAGGAGCATCTGGGTCTAACTCTGGTATCAATGGAGCTATAGGCTTCAAGTGAGAGTGATGGAGAGCAGCACTGGGTGTGGGAATCTCTGCCCTATTGTCCGGTATGTTGTTACACTCTAGCAAACTTGGTAGGGAGAGGACTACCTTTCCATCTACAGACTCGATTTGGTAGTCAGATGCTTTTCGACCGACGGTCTCTGTCACTCCAGAACAAGTTCTAAGGGTATACGGAGAAGCTGGGCCATTTTCTTTGAAGGCATCAAAGAATTCAGAACGATCTAATGACTTATTGCTCTGCTCATCAAGAATCACATAGACTTTCAGTGCTTTCTCAGGCTGGCATTTAGGATAGACCTTCACCAAGCTGATTTTTGAAGATGACTTATTACTAAGGTCACCTCTGCAAACCTCAGTGCAATTAGCTTCCACTTCCGTTGGTAACGTGGAAACTCCCTCCCCGCCATGCTGTGATGAGGAGGTTGCCTCTTGTGCGGACTGAGCTGGGTCTGGGTGTAGTGCAGAAATGTGTTTCTCACTTCCACACTCTGACTTTAAGGAGGATAAGCAGAGAAGTGGAACCAGTGTCAGAGGCCATAAGGAGGTCACTAGTCACTCTGAGGAGGGCTGTCTCTGTGCTGTATTGAGAGCGAAAACCAGATTGATATTTATCGTACAAACCTTTGGAACTGAGATGGGTATGAAGCTGGGAGGAAACCACTTTTTCTAGCACTTTTGAGATGAATGAGAGGTTAGAGATGGGTCTATAATTTGACAGAGGTTCAGGATCTAGGGTGGGTTTTTTAAGAAGAGGTTTAATAATAGCTGTTTTTAGAGCTATTGGAACATTTCCTGTTTTCAGTGAAAGATTTATCAATTTAGTTATAAGAGGGCTAGTGGAAGAATGGTGGGTTTTGAGCAGAGCGGTGGGAAGGGGATCAAGAGAGCAAGTGGATGATTTAGATTTACGGATAATAATCTCGACCTCCTGCTGCGTTGTAGGCGAAAAATTTGACAGTTTTTGCGTGATCAGTACTGTAGGGGTGTCAGGAGTGGGACAAGTGAGAGGAGAGAGAGCTGAACGGATAGTCTAAAGTTCATAAATGTATTACAATTTGAGTCGGTATAGCTGTAAAATGATGGAGTCTGTGGTTTAAGAAGGTGGTTAATTGTGAAGAACAATTTTTTGGAGTCACCTGCATTGTTGTTAATCAGCATGGAATAATGCTATGACCTAGCCTTTGAGAGGGCTCTAGCATAGGCCCTACAATGCTCTCGATAGGCCAATTTATGCACCATCAAGCCAGATTTTTTTATAGGTCCGCTCCAGGACACGACCAGACTGCTTCATCTCTCTAAGTCCTCCTGTGAACCAGGGTGCGGACCTAGAGAAAGTGACAGTCCGGCTTTTAACTGGGGCATGACTGTCCAGAATGGAGCTAAGGCTGGTGTTGTAAAAATTCACAAGTTCATCCATTGATAAATCTGGGGAAGGGGAGAGAAGATGTAACTCCTGACTAAAAGTGATGAAGTCGATGTTTTTGTTTTTTCGAAAAATCATCTGACGTTTTGGTTTATGTAAAGATGACAGTGGAATTTTGAATAATGTTGCCATATGTTCAGAGACACCAACATCATACACCTCAAGGCCAGTAACTGTAAGAGAGTCAGTAATCACTAAATCCAGTATATGGCCTTTAGTATGTGTTGGAACATCAACAAGCTGATGGAAATTAATACAGTCTAATGTGTACAAGAAATCAGATGCCAGTCGGCAAATCTGGGAGTCCATATGCACATTAAAGTCACCAATAACCAAAATGTTGGAGTATATTGTACAAAGGGAAATAAGAAAACTGTGTATATCAGAATGAATGTTGAATGTGGTTTAGGCGGACGATAAATAAGAGCTATTGTCGCAGAAAATGGATGTTTACAATTAAAAACAAGACTTTCAAATGTGTCCATATTGGGAATGGCCACGGGTGATAGCACCAGATTGCTGCAATGTATTACAGCAAGCCCCCCACCCCGGCCAGTTGTGCGGGGCTTAGAAAGGTAGCAATACCCAGGTGGGCAGGCCTCATTAAGAGAGGAATAGACATCAGGCTGCTGCCAGGTCTCACTTAGGCAGAGAATATCTATCCCTTTGTCCAAAATGTGATCGTGTATAAGTATAGATTTACAAGGACCCCAAAGAATGCAAGGTCAATATATATATATATATATATGAGGAGCTCTTTTCCAAAACGCAATAAATCCATTTCAGTAGTTTTCAGGAAAATTAAATTTTTTACCTAGACCCACACATCTTGTGAAAATTCAATTTATTTTGTTAAAATGTTTTTTCCCCTCAGTCTGAACATGTTGAACAATGATTATTAAATCAAACAACAATATTGTTGATGATAAATTCAAAGTTAATTTTTTTTTCTTCAAAACGCTATAAAATCCACACAAAAAAAAATGGATTTTGCCCACTTAATTAAGTTTTGTTTTGTAGAAAGCCTTTCTTTAAAGTGAATTTCGTTTTGTATAAATTGTATCTTAATTTTAATAATGTTTTCATTAGCCAATTGCCTGGATTTAGTAAATAAGAAGCAAATAGACAATATAATCATGACATGGAGGCGCGGCAGCCGTCACTTGCATTGCACGTGAGCTGGAGCGCATCTCATCATAAATTCAAGTAACACTAAGTAGTTTTTCAACCTTCATAATATATTTCCAAGACCCTTGTGATGGTACATCGACTTAAAATAAGTTAAATGACACGTCTGCCATAGCCTGACGGGGTCTGTATCGCTTTTACTGGCACTATGTAACTTCGGGTTTCGGGTAGGAACCCGTGCACAAAAAGAACTACAAAATTCGACTGCTTTACGTCAAGCGCTACAATAGTCATTATTTCGTTTTTCTTCGTTTCTGATGTCGCAATACATCATCCTTTCATGAAATCATGTAACATACTTTACCTTGTCTGTGGACATCGTTCATTCTAAAGCCGGTGCTAGATAAACAGCGAGCATGCGTGCGACGCTAGGCTAAATTATTTACGTCAGCGGCAATGGACAATTTCGTTTCCAACCAGTAGGGCGACCGAAGAGGAAAATTAACTTGGTGTTACTTTCACCGAAATTCAGCGTAGCCTATGCCTCACAGCAGACATGAGAAATATATCTATATAGAAAGCTTGAAATGTCTTTAAACGAAACAATTAAAAATGAAAATAAATAGCCTACTCTCTGATTATGTAATCCATTACACGCATTTCTCTCTATAGGCGCGTTCACTACAGAGATGCTGATCATCAATTTCATCTTTGCATACACTGACACACAGAAAACAGTTGATTAATAAAAAATAAAATAAAAAAATTGATTTTCGAACGATATTCGACTTTTGCTCCTTGATCGTCGAATGCCATTTTTGACAGAAATTATAAAATAGACAGAAACCTTTGGCAGCAGCATCTACCCCCAGGTGTAGGTTTCACTGGCTCATCAAGACCATCAAAAGTATTATCACCGTTTAAAGCACTCATTTTGAGGAATGAATGAACATAAACAAACCTCTGTTCAGCTCGCCGATGTTGGATTGCGTAGAACGCTCACCGAATTCTGATTGTTGAGAGAGGATTTATCGCGTTTAGGCTAAAATAGGTTTGGCGCTTATCGCGGTTTGGAAAAGAACTGCATCTTGCAGTACATTTCAAACAAGGAAATATAGCGATTTGGCATGAAACATTGATGGAGCAGTGAATAGGTTCAGAACACAGCAAAATGACATGACAAAACTAATTTTTTTTTTAAAATTGGCATTTATCGCGTTTCGGAAAAGAGCTCCTCATATATAAAATATAAATATAAATGAAAGTCAAAAGCACATTTTTAGTCTTACCTGGAAACAAATCCTGTTCAAATAGGTTATATGGGCCATTCTACAGAATTGGTTCAAAGTTAGAGTTGGAAACATCTTGAAAAGAAAATAGTCTTTTCCCATACATGTCTTAGTAGGCCAATACATTTAATCATACATATTTCAAAGTTGAAATGAAATGAAATGAAGTCTTTTATTTCGTCTATAACAGTGCGTATAACACATTCATTCTCTCTCTCTCTCTCTCTCACACTCTCACACACACACACACACACACACACACACACACACACACACACACACACACACACACACACACACACACACACAGAGAGAGAGAGAGAGAGAGAGAGAGTAGAGAGAGAGAGAGAGAGAGAGAGAGAGAGAGAGAGAGAGAGAGAGAGAGAGAGGAGAGAGAGAGAGAGAGAGAGAGAGAGAGAGAGAGAGAGAGAGAGAGGAGAGAGAGAGAGAGAGAGAGAGAGAGAGAGAGAGAGAGAGAGAGAGAGAGAGAGAGAGAGAGAGAGAGAGAGAGAGAGAGAGAGAGAGAGAGAGATCAAATTTAAACAGTATGCTTTTTTTGCGTTTTACAGACACTAACGCGATAAGAACAAAGCACAAGAATAAAACACACTTACACACTTCTCAGCTGGATATGTTGCTCCTCCTCGAAGTGAAAATAAACCAGCACTTGTTCTGAGGTAATCCCAGGATTGTTCCTCATATAGCCACGCAAGACGACAGTAGATTAATCTGACTACAAAATAGTGTGTTTACAGAGTTTATATGGGCGTTCACACGTCTCAATGTGTTGCTTCAGATCATTAGCGTTTGAATAGCGCGTGCTCTCCGTGGGCGTGTCACATTAGGAAAATAATGAGCTGAGAGAAAAATAATTAGAACGGCTGACTTGTCTCTCGTTTTATATAGATGTCACGGAGACTGTGAGGCAGAACGCACACCCTGTTTATTTTCTTTATTTTACAAAAGCACAATATTTTATTTCGATTGTATGTGGGCACATAAAAAAGTAGACATTTAACAGCTTATTTTCTCATATTTCTTAACTCTATATGACCAGAAATGATGGTAGTACTTTAAGTCTATTTTTCTGCTATGTGGTGAAAAACGAGAAAAATGCACGGGTGCGTTTTTGGTCCCCAGATGGTTAAACATGAATAATTTTCATTCCTAAACACTTTATAACATTTATTTTGTGTCCTAAACACTTAGTTAGCTTTGTACACAAATAAATTGTCTACGAATAAATTTCTGTACAAGTTTATTTTTTAATTGAGTAATATAGTGAAGGAAAACATCCGCTTAATGAACTAAGCCATTCTGAGACACTGAAAATGATCACAAGTCAACCCAATTGACAATTTTTTGTATTAAATTAAATCGCAGCCTTTGGGATTCGAATTTGCTCTAAGCAATATAGTGATTTCTATTTAACGTTGGTACATCGTGCAACCTGTTTGTGTGTGTGTCATTCATGAAATGTAAATTTAGCTGCAGCCAATAGTGCTGCACAACCCACCTCTTCCCACTCTGCGACCCACAAATGGGTTGTGACAATAGACTGTGGTTGCGACCCACAGTTTAAAAAACCCTGGTCTAGTAGAAACATTCAGGGCTGCGTTTTGGTCGTGCCAAGGTGCAGGTCCATCATCTAATCGGGATATGGACCAGATCCAGCTAACTACGGTAACCTACGGTAACTAATATTAGCTTAGATGCTGTGCTCGAACTGGACCGGTACGCACTGGTACGCAGTACCGGCACTTCTATATTTTAAGATGTAGTGTACCCTCACTTTTTCGCGCATTCCGACACTTCGCACATGTGGCTGGTACCAGGGGTGTCACTAGACCCTTTTTCTATTCGGTCGACACCCTAAAAAATGACGATTGGAGAGGAGACAGTGATGAAGCCAATCAGTATATATAGGGATGATTAGGAGGCCATGATGGACAGAGGCCAATGGGCAAATTTGGCCAGGATGCCAGGGTTACACCCCTACTCTTTATCTAAGGACATCCTGGGATTTTTTTGTGACCACAGAGAGTCAGGGCCTCGGTTTAACGTCTCATCCGAAGGATGGTGCTATTTTGACAGTATAGTGTCCCCATCACTACACTGGGGCGTTAGGACCCACACAGACCACAGGGATAGCGCCCCCTGCTGGCCTCACTAACACCTCTTCCAGCAGCAACCTGGTTTTCTCAGGAGGTCTCCCATCCAGGTACTAACCAGGCTCAGCTCTGCTTAGCTTCAGTGGGCAACCAGTCTTGGGCTACAGGGTGATATGGCTGCTGGCTGAAAGTGGCCCCAGCTTGTTGTTTAATGCGCCAGGCTAGGCGAGGGCATGTGTTTGATCATATAGCTGCAGGTCAGTCATGACCTTTGGGCAGCAGGTGTCAAAGTCTTTAGTTAGCTGTAAGGTGCAGGGTAGCACAGTTGAACCTTGACCTGGTGCTGAGTCTGTGTCTTCATGGCTGGCTGTGGGAGTTCCCGTGAACTCTGTGACCTTGGAGTCTGGCTTTGTTGTAGTTCCCGTGACCTCTGTGACCTGCCAGTCTGGCTTTGGTGACCTGTGTGACTGGAGGGGGAGGGGTTCTTGAACTTGGGCCCAGACTGTCAGGTGTTTGAAGTCTAGTAAAGGCTCAAAGCGCTCTAGCAGATCTTTGCCAATCAGAAAGGGGTAAGTGTCCATTTGTGAGATGTATTGTGAGATGTAAGGGCCAATTGTCAGGTGAATGGGAGCTACCTGTTCAAGCCGGATGTCGTTCTGGCTGTACGACTGCACGTTCAGCTCACACGTTTGGGGTATAAGAGTTCGATCTTTGCTCTTAGCTTTAGCACTGAGTCTTTCAAAGAGCTGAGCTGACATTTAAAGTGAGGTCTGAGCCGGTGTCTACCAGGGCTTCAAGGCTCACCTCCTTTTCCAAAGTGATGGCTAGGTAGAGTTTCCGGGCCACCCCCTTTTTGATCAGGTTCCCCAGGAGTCTTGGCGTAGGGGCTGGTGTGGTGATCGATGGGCGGTTAGGGCCGGTCTCGTGTGGTTTGCTGCGGAGGCAGGTAGCCAAAACATGGGAACTTGTGCTGTCTTGCTCAGGCTGTGCAGCTGTCAGCTTTGGTGGCTGGGTGATGCTGTCATTTTGTGATGTGACCGTTAGCTCTGTGCTCTGAGGCTGACAAGCAGTGTTCTGGGTGCCTGGTTCAGGTCTTACGCTTAGACATAGG
Organism: Chrosomus eos; assembly: GCA_036326025.1. Lineage (NCBI taxonomy): Eukaryota > Metazoa > Chordata > Actinopteri > Cypriniformes > Leuciscidae > Chrosomus > Chrosomus eos. The sequence goes on along the minus strand of CM070836.1, from coordinate 11,269,912 downwards.
ATGTCTGGCTCGTCCCTCTTGTCTCCCTTGTGAAGTTTCTTGTTCAGAAGCTCTTTCAGCACCTGCAGGATCTCTGCCGTCTCTGACGTGGCTGCACTGTTTTTATCTGGTGTGTGCTCAGACTTGTGCTTACCAGTGGCATGTTGAGAGGGGTACCGCTCCGGGCTGTCTGGGCTTGAGTCTCTTGGTGATGGGGGTCGGGTATGCCTGGGTCGCCGGCTGGCTTCCCAGAATCTTTCAGAGCGCTCGCTCTGGTGCCTTGGACGAGCACCATCACGGTTGTGCAGCCCTCTGCTGGCCTGGAACGGTCTTGACTCTCTGTAAACAGGGCTATGGTGTTGTGGGGTGCCCTCTAGAGGCAACTCTTGAGTAGTGTTCAGAGACAGAGTAGATTGTGGGGTTTTTCAAAGTCTTTTCGGACACAGTCTTTTGCTTGGTGTAAGCTTTTTGGGCCAAGTCTCTTAGCTGTCGCTCCAGTCGGGCCTGCTTTAGGTCCATGGCTGTGATTAGTCCTTGGTCTGATTCTGGATCAGAGAATTCTTTAAGGAAGGCCTGCCGCAACTGCTGGTAGTCCGATTTTACTGTCTCTGGTTGACGTTCGAGGAAGCTGCGCGCATCACGACTGGATGTGATTCTGAGCAGGTACAATCTGTCCCACGGTGTTACGTTGGAAACAGCGTGCAAGTGAAAGTCTATGTCTTGCAGGTAGGCGTGCACATCATGGCCTCCTGCAGGGTTTGTAGTGAACATAGGGATGTTTTGGGCCAGCTTGTCAAGTTCTTTGGGGGCCATGCCGTGGTTAGCGACGGGTTCTCTGGAGACTGGCTGGTGACATATTGAACAGTGGGCTTTCAACCCCCTGTTCAGCCTTGAGTTCGTGGCTGAAAGGTGCGGACCAGCTGTGTAGGGGAAACTTTGTGGTGTGCGTTTCCCCTTCCCAGTCATTCTTCAGTCTATAAGAGTGTTTCAATTCTTTGCAAACAAAGTCAAGTTCGTTTTTGAGACCGTGTCTCTGTTGTGTAAGTTCATGGATTTCAGCTTGGGCCGTGTGTAAGTGTTTTTCAAAGGCCTTGGCTTTAGTGTCTCTTTCTTTTAGTGCATTCTCCGCTCTTGCGAGGAGATTTTCACCTTGTCGGAGTTGGCGGTCGAGTTTCTCTCTGGCTTTCCGCTCCAACTGTTCTCTTTCGTCTGTCTCTAGACGAAGGTTTTCCATGGCATTTTGAAGTCTTTCTACTACTTCCTGTAGCTCTGGGTTTGCTGCATACTCTGCCCACGCTGGTCGTGGGTCTCGCGGAGTAGCTGATCTAGACGACTCTGGGTTCGGGCCTGATCCTTCCGGGCCTCCTCCGCTTGAAGCTTAAGCGCTGCTGCTTGCTGCTCCAGGTCGATGTTGCTCCGTTCGCTGAGCCTTGCCTGGGCGACGAGGTTGTGTGCGATGCTTCCTACGATTCTGGACCAGTCTTTGTAGTTGTAGCTCTGGGTTGGATTGTGGGCTATCAGTCTGTCCAAGTCGGCGTCCCGCTGCTCTTGGCTCAGGGGCTCTGCATCACCTGCATCCTTGGGCAGGAAGGTGGTTGTCATGGCTCTCAGCCACGTCTCGAGGTCGTCCAGTGGGCTGCGGGACTGGATGAACGGGACATACTGGCTCACTGTAGGCGAGAGAAACACAGCACACACACAAAGAGACCAAAATGCAAGTTCGTTCTAAGGTTAACAAATTATGCTAATACGGGCTATGCCGTCTATGAGAATTTTGGCTAACTGTTGCAGACAGTTAGCTAGTTAGCGGAGCCAATTAACTTGGGTCAACTAAGGACCTAAACTAGAGTTTTGACAGGCAGTAGCCTAGCGGGTCACGTGATGACACCGGCTGCGTTGTTGTCCCTCTATTATTTAGCTTCCTTGGTGGCTCTCACAGGTTAGTGAAATGAAAGAAGCAAATCACAACAGAACACAAGGATAGAAGAGATCAGAGTGAAACAAAACAATGAAAATGAATAGGTTTGTAATGAACTGGAATAAATACTAACACTGGAAGTGTTAGGGAGAATATGGAGGCCTAAGCCTACTACCACTGATAGGGTTTAAGATAGGGCCTACAGGTTAGTGGGGGTTATCGGGGTAGAAACCTAAGAAAATGGTGTGGCTTGGAGAAGAGAGTGGCAAAACACTTAAAATATCCGGGAGATATCTAGTATTCTGTGGCTTATAGTAAGCGGAATGGGTTTTACTAAATTTAGTTTACCTGCGGTGAATTGAGGCCTCTCTGGGGGGAACCCGTGGCTCAGTCAACCCCTCCGACAGTCCCCAACACTTGACCGCGGTGTTCTCGGGCCACTTCGTTGTCTCCCTGTACCTTGCTGCGCTCTCTCAAACAACCTGACTTTGAAGTGCCAAATTGCTGATGTCGCAGTTGCGTGCCGCAACGATGGTACGGGATTCGGAAGTGTCCGAAACTCACACACGGCCAGCGTCAGTACCGCCGGTCGGGTAACCTCGCTTGCGGGATACCAATCAGAGAATGCCGCACCTCACCACAGTGCTCTGGTGAATGGCACTTCTACATACACAAAGGTTAAACAAGTGAAACTTAAAGTGGATTAAGGCTTGCTTGTTTAAATCAAATGGATTGATTATTTATGTAGCAATAAGAGTCAAAGGTTTTAATAAATAATAATAAACAAAAGGAAATTATGATAATTCTGGTATTTTATCAAAATAACCTAACCCAAAGAGAAGAAAAAAATTAAAATAGAAAGAGACAGGATGAAGCATGGGAGAAGAGGCAGGCCGCAGTAGCTGGTTTTCACCACAAGGGGTGCGTACTTCTCTGTGCTTTAACCTGGTGAACAGAACACTTAATTCAAATTCAAAATTCAAAACTTGTTTAAATTTGTATTTAAAATAAGCAGGTAAGAATTAAGGAAAATCAGAATGATATCCGATAATATTCAATTCAATTCAAGTTTATTTGTATAGCGCTTTTCACAATACACATTGTCTCAAAGCAGCTTTACAGAAAGTGCATTTCAGAAATGTACAAAGAAAAATACAGTTAGTTAATCATGTATAAATTTAGGCATAACATATCGCCGGTGTTTAGTCGTCTCTTCACAGGCGTCGAGTCGTCTCTCCACAGGCGTTTAGTCGTCTCATCACAGGTGTTGGGGCATCTGAAGTCTCTGTGAGAGGCTGGATACAAACTGGAGCTGACGAACGATATTTACCTCGGGACTAGCGTCCGAGATAACAGCAGAAAGACAGATGGGAAATAATTAGCACAGCTGATGTTCATAATATTAATGCATTCGAACTGATTCAGAAGTAGTATAAAAGGTAAGCATTAAGTGAATGCTTCGTTAAAGAGATGCGTCTTTAATCTAGTTTTAAACTGGGTTTAATATGACTTATCCAGTCATATTGTTCTGGAGCTGTTTCCTCTGGGAAATACTTGTTGAAGTGTTCCAGTAGGGCTTGAAGGTGGGCAGTGATAGACTTTATCACTATGTTAACACTCAGTTCATTTTCCTCAATGAATTCGTCCAGCTCAGAAAACATGTCGATCCTACTCATTTCAACTCGCTCAGTCCAGCGCTCAAGTTTTCTCGTGAATGCGTAGATTTTATCATTCAGTGACATGATGCTTGTGTTTCACCTTGCAATGACATATTAAGGCCATTCAGTTTTTTCAAATATGCAAGACAAATACGCTAGTCTTGTTAACCAGTCAGGATCAGTGAGGTGGTCAGCGAGCTGGGACCCATGCTCCATCAGAAATAAGCGCACTTCGTCCCGCAGCTCAAACAGGCGGCTGAGCACATTCCCTCGCGAAAGCCACCTGACTTCAGTGTGGAACAGCAAGCACTCATGCTCCGATCCCAGTTCATGACAGAGAGTGGCAAACAGCCTGACATTGAGTGGACGCGCTTTTATGTAGTTGACAATTTTTATCGCAGTCTCAAGAACACGTTTAAGTTCTGGGCCAAGTGTTTTGCTCGCAAGAGCTTCTCTGTGTATTATACAATGCGTGAAATTTATGTGAGGCGCCACTTGCAAGACTCTTGCTTTAAGACCTTTCTTTTTCCCCAGCATTGCTCCAGCACCATCTGTACACACACCGATGCACTCACCCCAAGACAGTCCCTCTTCTTTTAGTTTGTTGTCAAGTTTTGTGAAAATGTCCTCGCCTGTGCACGTTCCCTCAAGCGCGGTGCAAAAACAGAATGTCCTCGTTAAGTTTTCCGTCAAAACTGTATCTGACGAATACAAGCAGCTGGGAGAGTTAATACATCTGTAGATTCATCTAATTGTAAAGCATATTTCCCGTTCTTGACTCTGTCCACCAGCTGACACTTTATGTCCTGGGCCATGTCGGAGATGCGCCGGGCAATAGTCCCGTTAGACAGAGGCACTGCTTCTAGCTCACGGGCCAGTTTATCCCATGCATAGCCCGACTTATTGCTATAGCAGCAGGTTTGATAAGGGTTTCCCCAATAGTGTGTGGCTTTTTTGCCTGTGCAATTAAATATGCCACCTCATATGATGCCTGTTGAGCTTTGGCAGGGATTGTTGTTTGTTTAGTCAGAACTTTCTTTTGGCGTTGTAACTCTCCCTCCTTCCGTCGGAAAAAATCTACTGGTTTAGCAGCAAGAGAGGAGTGCTTGGTTTTCAAGTGTCGTAGCATTTTTACAGGCTTTAGGCTTTCATGTGCAAGCACCTCAGTGCACACTACACACTGGGGATGTTGTACTTCGTTGACGATAACGCATGTGAATCCATACTGGATAAATTCGTCTCGATACTTTCGACACTTGGAGGAAGGCTGATCCGACTGCTGATGGATGTGCTCCTTAAGCACACGCCGGCCTCGTTCCGTATCTGAGGTCGATGGCATTTCCGACGATACGTCTCCTCCACTCTCCTCCGCTGGTACCTCTGGCCTTCCTTTGTTGTCTTTGGTCGATATTAACCAACGTTTCATTTCGAAAACAATATGATCATATACTTAAAGCGTAAAAAATTACCTACGTGTCAGAAAGACTGTTTACCTTGGTGCTGTAGTAAAGTTACCGTTATTGTCGTTAATCTGTCGTCACCTTAAGACCCGCTCAGGACCAACGGTCAAAGAAAATGAAAAGGCTGATGTTTTTTATTTTTTATTTAACAACTATTTTAGTATTTTGTTAAATTATGGATATAATATGTTATTTCTAATCATTATTATTATTATTATTTTATTTTTTAATTTTTTTTGCTATTTCTGGAAATCATCTCGCGACCCCCCCCCTCGCTGTCTCACACCCCCCGGGGGTCGCGACCCCTACTTTGGGAACCCCTGTTCTAGAGGGGCCATAATTGAGGCCGAGTCATAAGACACCATAGAGGATTGTACATTTACAATAGTGTTTCGGATGCTTTCTATTTTCTCATTGAAGTAATTCATAAAATCATTACTACTATATTGTAACGGAATATTTTGCTCTGGAGATGTCTGATTATTTGTTAGTCTTGCCACGGTGTTAAATAAAAACCTTGGATTATTTTGGTTATTTTCAATTAGTTTGCGGATATGCTCAGCCCTGGCTGATTTTAGAGCCCTTTTATAACGTGACATACTGTCTTTCCACGCGATTCTGAAGACCTCTAAATTAGTTCGTTTCCATTTACGCTCTAAGTTACGAGTTTCTCTCTTGATAGCATGCGTAGCACTGTTGTACCATGGTGTTTTAGTTTTCTCTCTAACCTTTTTTAATCTAATTGGTGCAACAATATCTAGTGTACTAGAGAAAATGTTGCTCATACTGCTAGTCATTTCCTCTAGTTCATCTGTTTGTTTGGGTTCACTGAGCAGCTGAGATAGATCAGGTAAGCTATTTGAGAATCTATCTATAGTGGTTGGAAGGATTGTTCTGCCTGGTCTATAACGTGGTGCAACATGACAAATTTCAGCAGTGCGTATTATGCAAGTTACCATGTAATGATCAGTGAGATCGTCACTTTGTGGTATAATATCTATATCGGTTGGATCGGTTCCATATGATATAATTAAATCTAGTGTATGATTTAGATGAGTGGGACCACTGACGTTTTGCTTCACCCCAAAAGAGTTTAATAGATCTGTAAACGCAGCCCCTAACGCATCATTTGTATTATCTACGTGTATGTTAAAGTCGCCAATAATTATTGCTTTATCGACATTGACCAATAGGTCTGAGAGAAAGTCTACAAAATCTTTTAGGAAATCAACATATGGCCCTGGAGGTCTATAAAGGGTAGCCACGGCTAGAGATAATAAGGATTTCTTTCTTACATCTAAGAGCGTAACATTTAGCACAAGTACTTCAAACGAATTAAACCTATGACAAGTTTTCTGAGTAACATTAAGAATATCTCTATAGATTGTTGCAACACCGCCGCCACGACCGATCAGACGGTCCATAACCAATGATAACAGCAAAGTATCATTAATAATTATGAAATAATCAAACGAGAAAGTAGAAATAAGTCAAGCAGGATGAAACACAGGACGAGGCAATCCGTAATAGTGGGTTTTCGCCAAAAGGGGCGCACTTCCTCCCTGTGGTTTATCTGGTTGAATCAGGCATCTTAATTTAAATTTAAATTCAAAGTTGTTTGAACCAAATTTAAATAAGCGTGTAATGGAAATAAAGATTATAAAGAAAATAAAGATTATAATTATCCAATAACAATCGCGATTACTGTAAAGTATCAGTGATTTATTAATAAAATAAAACAATGAGAAAAGCTGGACATAGACCAATTCAAACAGAATGAAGAGAGAGAGAGAAAGAAAGAAAACTTGATACCCGACTTTGAAAGGCGATGCCACAAGGGGGCGCGTTCCCGCTAAGTGGGTATCAGTGCTTGAATTGAAACTTAATCTAAATTTTTAATTCAAATCTTGTTTGAACTCAAAATAAAAATAAGTGTACAGTCAGAGGTAGAAGATTTGTCTAACATCCAACAACATTAGCACAAACAGAGCTTTAAATGCCAATATATATTGACAGCTAGACAAATTGAAATGTCAGGATAATATTTTGTAATAATTAACGGTAACCGTAAAGTATCATCAATAACTATAAAACAATCAAAAGGGGAAAGTAGAAATAGGCAATTCCAAACAGAATTTGGAAAGAGAGACAAGGAGAGCTGAGTGAGCCGACTTAGGAGGCCGCAGTGGTGGACTTCCAAGTGGGCTCTCTCTCTGGCTGTGTTGGGATTTAATTTAAGTTTTTAATTCAAATTTAGTTTTGAACCAAACTCAAAGTAAATGTACCAGTCACAAGCAGGAAACTTGTCTAACACAAAATAATATTCGCACGAGCAACGCTGTACATGCCAATAATTATTGAGAATCTAGAGAGGCTAATTCACTGGTCATATGGAATTTAGCAGTAAGAGAGCACGGCCACGAGATGGCGTAATTGCGCTCATGCAGGCTGACGTCAGAAGGCGGGGTGTAATTTGAGACTTCTAAACGCCCTCTAGTCAGCGGAACTACAACCAATTTTTTTTAATGTGATTCAAGAGCTAAGAGCTTTCAGCTCGCGTCACGCGCTGACTTTCTGCAATAAATCACAAGTATTCAATTCAGATCTTTGCACATCTTTTCGGTGCTATTACTGCACAAGAGTATATGGCGGGATTTCTTCGCCGCACATACACAAATGTGGACAACAGGAATTTTCGTCGGTTGGTTCGACTCCCATACACATTAAAAATATAGCACTTATTCAAAATGTATTAGATTTAGATTGGTTAGCTAAGCCAATTTCTGACCAGGAGTTATCGTTATTTAACCATTATAATATCAGGCCTTACTAAGATGAGAAAAGGAGTCTCGCTTTACTCAATCTTTTGATCCCACTGCAAGAAGATTCTCGTTCTTGAACAGGGGATTTTGTAACATTAAAATGTAGTAATGCAAAAGAGATTTCTTCGTCTTTGCAAACACAATTTTATATCATTAGAACTGTCTGCAGTTTACTTTTAGCAATTAACAATGGCAAAAGAAATGTTAGACATTATTTCGCAGCTGTTAATGTGCTGAATTGAACTCGGCTTTGCGCCTTTAGTCGGAGTGAGTTCGCGTTGCGACTTATCTCACAGTTTCATAATTTCATAGCGCGCAAAAATGATTAATAACCATATACACAGATTGAAACTGGATTGCTCAGAAAACAAAGTTTGAAATGCCCGCATCCTCCACCAAACATGTAACAACATTGGGTATTACATTAAATTACCTCAAATTATATATAGGGAATTTGAATAATTAATCATAATTATGATTAATATATTGCATATTACAGTTAAATTATCGAAGTTGAAAATAGGTCGATTGTACATATGAATGATCAATCATATAACGAATTATAATTCCTCATTCATATATCAATGGTCCCCTTCCAAATCGATTATATGAGATAACCTTTAATGGAATTAATTTAGCTATCGAACTGTTTGTCCAGCAAACGGCCGTAAGATTAACTCATCAATTTTCCAACAAAAATGATCTCTTTCTTAATAATTCCAAGAAAGCTATTTTCTGGCCATGAAAAATCACCTTCTTGTTATTATAAAAGTTAGGTTACTGAAATAGTAACAAATTGTAAAGCTTTGTAGCTAAAGATCAAACATTTCATTGACTTGTAAAATGAGCATTTTTCCCAGAAACAATTAAGAGTATAATGATTTTCATAAAATGAAACTACGGATACAGAATTCTACATTTAAACACGGGATACATGTATGTACAGTAAACAGTAAAACTAATGAGACAGACGAATAACAAAGAGAGTGAGAAAGAGAGAGAGCGATTGAGTGAGGGAGGGAGAGAGAGAGAGTAAGAGGGTGAGAGAGAGAGACCGAGAGATTGATCACCGGGGTGATCGCAGCATGGCAAAATTCACAGACAACGTAACCCTTAGAGAGACAACAAGAAATCACATCAATCAAACCAAATCAACAACCTATACTTGCATATGGTTCTCTTGTGTTGCTGAGGAACGCAGTCTCGTGTGCGTGTTTGTCCTTCGGTGCTATAGGCGTGTTCTCTCGTGTCTTCCGGGGCGAGCAGACTCGCGGGAAGTTTAAAGGTTCTTCGAACGTGAAGTTGCCAAGGAAATAATTCAGAGTTCATCTCCCTCGTGGAGGGAGAGGCGAGTATGAAAATAAAACTTTGTAAAGAAAAGAAAAGAAAAGAAGAACGGAGAACGCTCCCTAAAAGGGAGCCATGGATCTTCTCACTGACGAAGTGGGTTCGTCAGAATGTTCTCCAACCGAGTGCTCGGCGAGCAGTGTTCTCACAAGTTCTCACTAGTGCATTGCTCTCAAGTGCTCCGGTGCTCTGAAGTGCCCAGAGAAACTTCTGTGTCAGTCTCTTATGGAGAGGAGGGGTTCACACCTGCTTCGGTACGTGAACCAATTGAGTATCTCGAGCGGGAAAAGTTCTTCTTTGTCTCGTCAAGATAATTTATGATGGTAAGAAATTTTGTCATTTCTACCCAGAAAGATTGTACTCACAGAATAATACATTTTACTGTAATATCCTATGTATGACTGGCTCGGTCACATCACAACGGTCACACACATACCAAGAATGTCACGAAAAATTTGAAGAAACATAAAAGTAATTCATATGCAGAATTACACACTATCAATGTTCACTCACACAACTATAAAGCCATAATACCGGCTACCATTACCTAGAAAAGATCAAATTCATGTTTATACATTTCTTAAGTGGTTATACTTATAGAAAATATAAGATTGCAGAGTTTATTCCTCTCTCTTTATCAGAATTCAAGTGGGAGCTGTGATTCCCTTGGAATTTCTTTTCGGGGTCATAAAGTTTTATGACCTAGCACGAGGGAGAGTTAAAGAAAGTAATCCTGTCTTTGAAGGGAATCTTTCTTTGGAAGTACACTTAAGAAGTTACAGACTAGTCTTCAAATTACATCTATAGAATAAGACAAAACTAATTAAATATGCATGCATACAGGAAGGTCAGATACAATTCTGTGTTATATACATTAAGGACATTTCTATCCTAAGTTACCCACAAAGGACGTTTGTGTGTGTGTGTGTGTGTATGGCTGTATCCTTATAGTCAGCATCTGTCCATCCGTGGTGTGTACCACGTGAGGGTTTAGTTCGCACATGGTTGTCTTCAAGACAAAAGGGTAGTTGTGTATGTAAATTCACTTATCCGCCTAGGGAGACAATAATTGATGAGGAGGTATGGGGGGGGGCAATTTTAGCTTGAGACTGAATGGTGGCAGTCTTATGCTGGTGACTGAACAAGGGTTGAGAACAACGGGCACCTGTTTCTTTATTGGCAGTGTGTCGTAAACTAAGTTAAAATAATGACCTGATGGTGGTCACCAAATCACCTGATTCAAGGTTTTGTGAATTAAACATATATGTGTCCATATTTGTTCAGTAGTGATAGGAAAACAGGATTCGGTCAGTCGTTACACTTGCCTCTGCCAAACGAATAAAGTGCTCCCTCATACGCTGAAGATGAACATCCCAGGTGTCTGAATATATTGCTACATCATCCAAGTAAACTGCACAGCCCTGCATATCCCCAATAACATGATTCATGAGATGTTGGAATGTTGCAGGCGCATTCCGAAGCCCAAATGGCATCACAGAATAAGAATACAAGCCTCTTGGTGTGACAAAAGCAGCAATCTCACGTGCACGACTGGACAAAGGAACTTGCCAGTATCCTTTCAACAAGTCAAGTTTACTCACAAATTTTGCCGAGCCCACTTGGTCAATGCAGTCATTCATTCTCAGAAGTGGAAAAGAATCTGGCTTGGTGACAGCATTGACTTTGTGAAAGTCAGAGCAAAAGCGCAAGGTACCATCTGCCTTGGGAACAAGCAAACACGGAGAAGCCCAACTAGAAGAGCTGGGTTCCGCTATACCATTCTCTAACATGTATGCTACTTCAGGATCCAAGCATTTGAGTTTTTCAGCATTCACACGATAAAACCTTTGTCTAATTGGCTTTGCATCTCCAATGTCAATATCGTGTTCAACCAGAGATGTACGACCAGGAGTACCAGAAAAGAGACATGGAAAACCATGTATAAGATCTGCTAACTCTATCGACCGCTGCTCAGGCAAATGAGCCAACAACTTCTCCATATTATCTAGGGCCTCAGAGTTCTTAACCTGCCCATTCCACAATTGTTGCTCTGGCGTACCGCAGTCGTAGTCCTGCTCCCCAAGAATAGAATTCCCAAACATGACCTCCTCAGACGCCCCATCTGACCTAGAACCTTCCACATCTAATGGGGCGCAACACAGTGACGGCTGGGGTGTGGGGGAATAATAGGGCTTTAACAAGTTCACATGACAAAGCTGTGTGCTTTTCCTGTGATCCGGCGTAGCAATTAAATAATTTTGCTCTGTCACCTGTTTCACCACCATATAAGGTCCTGCAAACTTGGCCTGAAATGGCGACTGAATAATAGGGAACAAAGCAAGCACCTGGTCACCTGGACTAAAAACTCTCCGCTCTGTATTCCTATCATACCAGGACTTCATTTTCACCTGCGTCGAAGTCAGCTTCTCTTTAGCCAGGTTACCCGCAGCATACAGACGATGGCGAAAACCATTCACAAAGTCAATTAAATTCTTAGGAGGCTCTGCCTCCTTCCAATGATCGGCCAGCGCAGCCAATGGACCCCGAACAGTGTGGGCGAATACAAGTTCATTTGGGCTAAACCCAAGGCTTTCTTGTGTTACCTCTCTGGCCAACAACATTAACCATGGCAACCCTCCTCCCAATCCCGACCCAACTCAGTGCAGTATGAACAGAGGAGTGATTTCAATGACTGATGAAAGCATTCCAACGCCCCCTGACTCTGTGCATGATACGCCGAGGCTTGATTGTGTCGAACTCGAAGTTGTTTTAAAACTTGAGCAAACACATGAGAACAGAAGTTTGACCCCTCGATCAGTTTGAATTACTTTTGGAATGCCAAAAATTGAAATGAACTGAGAAAGAGCACGGACCACTGCCTTAGCTGAAATCGTGCACAACGGATATACAGCTGGATAGCGGGTGCTCTGACACATCACCGTTAATAAATAAACAGCACCAGATTTTGATCGTGGTAAAGGGCCAACACAGTCGATAATCAAGTGCTCGAACGGCTGACTAACCACAGGAATGGGATACAGTGGGGCAGGTTTCAAAACTTGGTTAGGCTTATCCGTCAGCTGACACGTATGACGCGTTTTAATATAAAAAGAAACATCTCTTTTTAAACGAGATGATATGTCTCAACACACGATCATATGTCTTCTTTACACCCGAGTGTCCTGACTCATTGTGCGCAATTTTTAACACTGATTGTCTAAGCTTAGCTGGCAGAACCAGCTGGAAGATAGGATCCCCAACCACATTATCCCTGTGTGAAGTCCATTTTCTTACCAACAGAGAATTCTGCAGAAAATATCCACAGGCGCTGTGATCAACTTCACCTTCAGGCCTGACCTGGTCATACAACCCTGTCAGTGAACTGTTCTACCACCAACTCGCTATGGGACAGAGATACAGGGAAATCGGCCAAAGGTAATGACAACACCTTTAATCATGTACTTTTACCAGTGTGAAAATCAGGTTCATGCTCAGTGTTGGTATGCGCCATAGCGTGGGTTACAGCGCAGGCCGCGAATGCCTCAGGAAAATCCCGTTGGCATTCATCAGGATCTTGTCTCAACCGCGGCACCGACTCGACAACCATGGGTGGAATAACATCAGGCCAAACCCGAGAACCTGCCAGATTGTTACCGAGAATCACAGAGACTCCCTCAATTGGCAACGCTGGGCGCACAGCAAGGCGCGGCTTCGCCCTGAAACAAATCACAATCAATAATCACTCTATGTAATGGTACAGACAAAACATTCAAGCCCATTCCCTGAACTGGAATACAACTGCCAACTTCAGACTCTTTAGACAAAGGTAGCACACCTGCCTGAATAAAAGAATCAAATGCTCCTGTGTCCCTCAAAATATTCACTGGCACTTTTACATCACTGCCAATCATACTCACATAACCCCTTCTAACAAATGGCAAATATGATTTCATAGCAGCTGAACACAAGCTCTCTACAGGGCAACCCCGATCTCCGGTGGTCAGCTTCCCAGGCGCAGCCAAGCCCGCGCCTTTCACATGCGAACCTGGAACAAATTTTATCTTATGAGACTTAAGCATATAGCAGTCAGCCTCCCAATGAACACGTTTATGACAGTAGTTACATCGTTTCTCCCCTTCACGTGAACCACCACCGTCGGAAAGAAAAACTCTACTTGGACGAGACGAAACATCAAGCATTGAACTCATCCCAGTGGCTATATAATTCGTTGGAACCCTATGCTCAACAAATGCATGTTTATGTATCAACATAAAATCATCAGCCAGCGCAGCTGCTTCAGCCGCAGTTTTTGCTTTTTGCTCACTGATATATGTGGCAACACGTTCAGGAACTGAGTCTTTAAATTGTTCCAATATAACAAATTCACATAAACTCTCAAAATCAGTGACCTCAGCAGACGCACACCATCGGGAAAAGTAAATCGTTAAATCCCGCACAAATTCTAGATGGCTCTGCTTTGGACCTTTTTTCCAAGATCTAAATCTTTGTCTATAATATTCTGGAACGCGCTCATAAGCCTTCAACACAGCAGCTTTCACCTTCGCATAATCTTGACTATCTGCCGTGGTTACAGCTGAATAGGCCTCTTGAGCTCTACCAGTTAACATGCACTGACGTATCAGCGCACGAGCTGCGGCCAGCCAGTTACGCGCATCTGCAACCCTTTCAAAAAGCAGAAAAAAAGAATCTGGATTGCTCTCCGAAAACTTCGGCACCAGTCGCAAATTTCCCAACACGTCAAATTCAGGGCCAGGCTGCTGAGGACCTAATGCTAACTCAGGATGCACTCTAGGTCCAGATGAGACTTTCCCCTCACTGATCACCTCGAGTTCATGTTCAAAATCCAAGCACGTTTGCTCAGTCTGCTGCCGCAACTTTTCCACAGCCAAATCTTTCTCCATTTCGGCGTTAACCTTAAATTTATCATATTCTATTTGCAGCATAACAAGTTCTCTCCTCTGTGCAAAACTCAATCCCTCCATTGACACAGGTCCAAAAAACGAAACAGCCGGTTTTTCTTCCACTAACATTTTCTGTTCCACCAATTTACTCTTTACACTAGCCTTTATTTTCTCTTTCTTAGAATTACTACTGACCTCAACTTGATAGTGCTCTGCTAACTGCAGTAACTGCTCCTTTGTGCATTGCTCAAACACCTCATTCGACGGAAAAGCGATAAATTCCTCCACAATCGACATTATTATTGATATGCCCAAATAGCTCAGCAAGTGTATGACTGCAGGCACACAAAGGCCAAGATCTAAACAAAACACCCAGTATCCCTCTAGCTGACTCGCCCCAAAAGCTACCTTCCTAACTAAACCCTAGCTCTTCATGCAGTTACCGGCGGTGGGCAATTGAGCACCAAAGCCCGATGGATAGGAAAAGCAACCAGAAACTGGCGACTCGCCCCAGACCACGGATGTGCGCCCGAGACAACTGCTCTAACCGCTTTCACCACAACACTACAGAACCCAGCCCAGCGAAACCCAAAAGAGCAATGCCGCTACACCTAACAGGGACACTGAATGCAAAAAAATTAATACTCAGTAACACAGTCATACACTCACTTACCTGAATTCTTGCGCCCCAAAGTCGAAAAAACAAAATCTCCGCACAAAAAGTCTTAAAAACTGCGTCCACTTCAAACAAAGCCAGCTTGCCGCTTCAGGATTCCAACACCTGATTCGAGCCTCAAGGAATCTCCACCATCAGCTGACGTCACCTATGACGACACGCCATTCACAAAACTTAATAAAACAACAACTAATCGATATACCGGACCAAAACCAATCGACGAGCCCCCACTTTGTCATGACCTGGCTCTAAAGCCATGACAAAAATAGAAGGACGCAGTTTTAAACTACAAAAATTAAATTTATTAACTAAACAAAACACCAATACAACAACAAATGTAACATAATACAACTATGAAGTGTGAACATCAGTAATGTAACATAATACAACTATGAAGTGTGAACATCAGTAGAGTCAGAAGAATGAAGTGCATGTTTGGATGAATGGAAAGTATGCTGTAGCGTGTTGCATGAACATAAACAATTAATGCACAGAGAGAAGGTCTCTACTGGAACAAGTAGAGGGGTAGGTTCAGGGCTCGCAAAATCATAGCTCTTTTCCCGCTGTCTTCCCGTTTTAGTATTTTCCCGTAATATATCCCGTATTTTTACGGCCTGATTGTGTGAGACGTAGGCCTACAAGCTCGGACAGATTCGGCTTGAAGTCGTTCGCCGGGCGCTGTTACAAAAAAAGCTGTGCACATAGCCAAGCGAAATGAGGTCTTGCCGGTCTTGCGCACCCAACTCGTCATTTTTGCCGCGCTCGTGCGGACGAGCGATATAAACAAGGCTTTTTGTAAACAAGGCTTTACTCCGTGTCAGCGCGTGCTCTGATCGGTAAAGGTGCACAGACCTCTCCAGCAGTAGCAGAAGCACCACTAACTCCGCCTCCGTTTCCCTCGTAAGCTGATATTAGTATTTAAACATTCTCTATGATAATTTTTTTTAAATTACTAATATCTCTGTCTCTTTCTCTCTAACCACACACACACACACACACACACACACACACACACACACACACACACACACACACACACACACACACACACACACACACACACACACACACACACACACACACACACACAGTCTCTTTCTCTCTCACACATGTAGTTATAAACTCTAGACTTTTAATGATTAGTGCTTTATTTTTTAAAGTTTGTGGGTAAGAATCGTGTAAAAAAAATGACAAATCTATATTTTCGTCTACGAATAAAAACTAGACAAAAATGTTAGATGGTGACTATTTGGGAAGCTATCCAGTCAGAACTGATGTCCTGCGTTTGTGGTAGATGCGAGTTGGCATGCGCTGTATGTCTCATAAAACATTACATTTAAACGTCTGGGAGATTTAGTAGAGCGGACATATAGATCTGAATAAAGAGTGACGACGTAAAAAAAGAGCTCTATTTAGTACGTTTTTCTGTGCGCACACACCCGACCCGAAACTTGCAGCCATGCACAGATACCTATTCAGCACACAAGTGAATTGAGCTCTCTTTTGTGTCGGAATAGACAAATACACACAAAATTGTCTAAATGTCAGTTTTGGAGAGTATTCACCTAAACTCTGTTGGTTAGTTGTGAGTGTATCGGATGTGCATCAGTGCAATTGGATCTGCATGTCATTGGACATGATCCGATGTCTTAAAGTGGCAGTGGGTAATAAACCTAATGCTGTCTGTGTCCTTTAATATTGATCAAGCAACAAAAGAAAAAGAGAAACACATTCACTGCTCGTTAATAGCTTTAAAGCTGCTGTCCGTAACATTTTTAAGTTAAAAATAATCCAAATTAATTATTTAAAAAAAAACATCTTCAGCCAGTGTTCAAAACTATCTGCTTCCATAGCTAGATTCAAAACGGTTAGTTTGTAATAATGATTTTAATTCCAGTGGTACTGGTGGGTTTTCGCGGGAAATTCGAGCATGTCTTTGCGTCATTACGTCACATCCGTACACATAAAGGAGGAGTTTCGGCTAGCCGGCTATACTGCGCTTGAGGAGATGTAGAGATGGGCTTTTCTCGCAGCACTTTACATGATTAAACTCATGGCAGATCCAGAAAGATCCAAACAACAATCATCAGTGTCAACTTTGGGATAAACATGGATTTAAGGTGGAAAGAGAAAGGAACCGTCTCATGCGAACACAAGGATTACACATCGGTGGGGCTTTTGAAAGATACGTGAACTCCCGAAGGGATTCGAAACGGAAGAAGAGACAGCTTTTTCTGCTGAACAAGAAAGACATTTCAATAGTTCAATCGTGTAACAGAACGTTTTCTTAATTCACACAGTTATGGAGTTTCCTTTGTTGTGCCTTTCTCGTTTAGCTATTATGGAGAATATGAATTCTGAACTACACAGGTAATCATAAAACACATTAAATAACGTTAGTCACGCAATGGTGATGTTGTTAACATGAACAATTTGAGAACAAAGTAGGCTATGATTTGCACGGTTGCTGTAAATAACGATCGCTTGTCATGTCGAATGCTTTTCCCCCCTTAGTTGATCAGAACAAAAATGGATGTTACTTGTTCAGAAGAAATTTTCCGGTGAAAATTCTTATGTTAGTCAAACTTTCAAAAAGTGAATCTGTGATTCTGAATGACAGTACACAGCGCGGTGATTGACAGCAGCACTCGCCTCAAAACACTGTGTTCATCCGCGTTGTTTCATGCCGATTTACAACCCACGTAAAGATTATAATTCCGCGAATCACTGCAGTTACAGATTTCGAACAGAGATGGCGAAAAAAAGGGAAAATGCTACGGACTGCAGCTTTAATAAGGATTCCTTATATTTAATTTATACAAATAAATATGCATATCAGGGTTCCAGACTGCGATCGCATATGCGACCATTTTTTGAGAATGTGCGAGTTAAAAATGTGTGTGGTCGCACTCGTGCGAGTGGACGCTCGCGCAACAGAACGCCGTTGTATCAGCAGCTGCTGCAGTCCGTAACGTAACTTATGTTCAATCATCATGATTGATACAATACATTACAATACCATACATCATGAATTCCATTTTCCAAACCGTGTTTTTGACTTATCCCGAATCACTACGGTACGCCTATAATAAGTGTTTATATTCAGACTATTTTATCCCGGGCTCGGCTCGGTTGCGGAGTTGCCCAGTGCCTGTGTGACTCGCCATTGACATTAACGGAGAGAAGTATCTCCGGCTACAATGTTCTTCCGCGAGACACGTGCAGTTTATTTATTGACGAACGTACACGTCACGCGCATCACACACTGATGGTGAAACGC
This sequence comes from Chrosomus eos, assembly GCA_036326025.1. Classification (NCBI taxonomy): domain Eukaryota; kingdom Metazoa; phylum Chordata; class Actinopteri; order Cypriniformes; family Leuciscidae; genus Chrosomus; species Chrosomus eos. The sequence continues at coordinate 11,251,850 of CM070836.1, read as the reverse complement.
GCCAATTACGAATTCAGGAATTAAAGGCATATAAAAATGAAAAGGTCTCACGAAACACCGAGCCCCTTCCTACGTCTTTTCAGCGGTTAGATGAAAGTAATCGCTCGACAGAGGAAAAGGAAAAGATTATAAAATCCAGAAGGTAAGAAGGAGTGTGAGATTTCTGATTCAACTATAAACTTTGATAACGAAAAATCTGTATCAGCGTATTATAATACTCTAATCTTTTAAAATCCAATGCATACATTTGAATGTTTAATGATTTTCTAAGATAGAAAGATGATGCTGATAGAAAGATGATAATAGACAGACAGACAGATAGAATATGATTCAAATGTAAATAAATAGATTGTATATAATTCAAATGTAGAATGCTTAAAATTACAGAATAAAATTACTGTCCAAAATCCATGAAAATCCTGAAATTTGGAAATTACAAAACTGCAACATTACGTATCGTGCATAGTTGCCCGCCCTCAAAAAATTACTGTGTGAGAAAAAAAATTCAAGTTTTCATAGTTTTAGTGTCAGTACTACATTACAATAATGCAATGGGGGAATATTTGTCCTGATAATACCAAATGTCTTATGTTACCTGACCAGTAAAAAGTGTCCAATATTATTTTAAATATATCTAGTCAGTGAAAAAGTGCCAGAATATTCGTCTAAAATAATTCTGTTTTTTCAGCTTCAGATTCATGAATATAGTTATTCTGGTGTCTCTATTGTCCTTGGGTTAAAAGCACAGAGTCCAAGCCTATTCATTTAAACCCACAATGTAATATCAAAATGTAACATTTTAATCAACAGTACATTTTTTGATAACCCAGAAAGCCTTTGCTAGCCTTGGTCCATTAAGACCACTATTCATAAGCATGCATTGATTAATCCCATGGCATGTAGCAAAAAAAAAAAAAAAGGTGCGACCAAATCGTATGCTGGTGCGACCAACTGAGAAAGTTGGTAGCACCAGTGCGACCAGTGGAAAAGTTAGTCTGGAGCCCTGCATATATAATTCATTGAAAAGAAGACTGTGTTCTACTTTAGGAAAAGTGACTTAAATATCTTAAAATTAAATAAAACCACAGTAGTTAAATCTGTATTGCATGTTCAACCTTTAAAATCATTTATATTAACATGTTAATAGACGTTTTCTCCTGGAGTATATGGGTTTGGGAATTTTATAGAAATTCTAAATTACAATTTAACTAAACCCATTATATTTTAGTCTACTAAATCTACTGTAGATTTAGTCGACTAAAATCTTACTGTATTTCGTCTAGGGGGGCTCCGATCAGGATTTTTGGGGCCGATCACCGATTCCCGATTACTGGAAGCTGTATCTACCGATTACAGGGTCTATTTGAAGCCTTCTATTTATCATGTAGCATTATTTATTAAACTATATTTAACATCAATGTACATTTAAGTATTACAATTAAAAGAAGACAATGTATCATGAATTGACAACTGTGTATTTATTTGCAAGCAACATGTCCAGCATATTAAATTAGCAGCCTATGCTTGGTTATTGGGAACAGCTTAGGGCTTGAAAAAAACAACTTTCCTGTAGAATATAAAAATTTTTATTTTGTTTTTTGCAAGAACCCTTGCAAAATTATTTTAAACAGATTAAGAAAGTCACCACTACTGGTCACATCTATGGTTAGATTGATTTGTTTAGATCCAGTGAAGTCTGTCCCACCACTGTTTCTAAGGATCAATATTGTCCCCCACCAATTTTTGCAACATTGAGGCACGCACGGATGTACCTAATACAAATAAATAAAACATCTCCAGTTAACTACCAGAGCATTCATTTAGTTCGCTATTAAATAATAAATCTAGCGCTTGTTGCCGTGGCGATCAGTTGCATGGATACAGTGTTCTCTGTGGCTCGTGCAATCTTCACTCAGACGCGCGCTTCAATCTATCGCCGTTGTGGAGACTCTCTATTCATTCCGGTGAGATACAAAATAAAATGCACACAAACGTGTCCCTGCTTGATATACAGTAACCACTGATGAACATATTCAGTTTTGATGAGAGAAAAAAAAAAACTATATGTGTGGATTAGAACCCGTAACCTCTGACATGCTTGGCAAAATATCTACCACTAGACCATTTAAGAACTCAAACGTAGATTGCGGATCGATGGATTTATTTACAGGTTGAGCAGAGTGGCTGCACAGTTTGACAAGCGGGTAGCGACATGGTACACGCATTGCAGATTGCTAATGAATTGTCTTTTTCACACACCTTGTAGAATTGCCAGACCGGTGGAGCCATTTTTTAGCCTGGCTGCCAGCCCGAACCCCGCCCACAACAATTTTTGGTCGGGAAGTTCGGTCTGGACTCGATCCGTTGAGGAGCTATTATGCCCGATCAAAAATTGTTCGGACCAATCAAATTGTCAGGGCGGGCTTTATACGATGATGGACAGATGAGCAACCATAGACATCATATCTATGTGAGCAACGGTAACGTAACCACCCACGTCATCAGAGCGCTTGGGTTGAATTCATGGCTGCCGCTGGAGAATTGAGTTGTGTATATTCCGCTATCACGTGTGTTATAGAAGATATAGACAGCGCATTAATTTTAGAAGAGGAACAGACAACCGCGATCAAGGCATTTCTCGATGGAAAAGATGTTTATGCCGTCCTTCCTAGGGGATTCGGAAAACTCTATCAACTTTAATCTATCTCTCAACAAACGTCACTTACTCCGTTGCTCTGATTGGTTGTAGGTCTATCCAATTGAGTGCAGGTCTATCCAATTGAGTGCAGAGTTTTTTTTTTTCCTGGTTTGGTTGACACACGCCCCATAATCACAGTCCAATGGAGCAGTTTCAGACTCACATTCTTTCTAGAATATGAGTATGACGAAGTCAGGCTAGCCATTTTTACTAGGGCATAAAAAATTGTCTTGCGAGTTTTGCGTCATCTGATCGGCTTTTCTGGATTGGCCTTTATAGTGACCGCCGATCACACATCCCAAAGCAATTATCGGCCGATTGATCGGTCGCGATCATAATCGGAGTACCCTTAATTTCGTCGACTAAAACTAGACGGCATTTTAGTCTAAAGACTATAACTGAAACTAAATCAAAATTTTCTGTCAAAATTAACACTGGTATGAAAGCGCACACCCAGGTTGCTAACCGACGACGAAGACTTGACAGAGCAGCCATCAAGTTTTAGACAGTATTCTAGGTTAGTATGTGAGGAAGTTTTTTTGTCCAATAATTAGAATCTGTTTTTTCAGAATTAAGTAGTAGGAAATTACTAGTCATCCAGTTTTTTATATCAGCTATGCATACCTTTTAATTTTTTTTAATTAGTAGGTTTCGTCAGGGCGTGAAGAAATATAGAGCTGAGTATCATCAACATAACAGTGAAAACTAATGCCATGCTTTCTAATGATATCTCCTAATGGTAGCATGTACAGAGTGAACAGCAATGGTCCTAGTACTGAGCCTTGTGGTAAGCCAACGGTCCTAGTACTGAGCCTTGTGGTAAGCCATACTGAACTTTTGATCGATAAGACCTCTCTTCATTTACTGCTACAAACTGATACCAGATAATAAGTCAGATAATACCTCATTTGCTGTTGGATGAGGTCCTCCAAACTCACCAGTTCAATCCTGTTTGCCATCATCTTTGGCCACTCTTGTGTATCCACTTTCTTGAATGCGCTCTTTCTGCAAAGTTCCATTCACAATCCAGCCTAGGATGGTCTTTACAGCATTTTGCCCTTCACCTCTGCTATTGATTACTTTCCATGGCTCAAGTGCCTTGGGTACGTTTGTCGTTTGTTCCTATTAACAAACTAACACCTGCATCAACCTGAGGAATATAAACCTCATCAAGGTATTTTCATCTCTTAATATCCTCTTGCTGTGGAATATTTTGACTGTTGACTGTAATGTCCTTTTGAGAGAACACTTGAGGGAGTTCCATAAAATTGTTCTCCACTAGTCCGCTGATTTCTAGACCAGTGACCATCTGTGTGCTTACAGCCTTTTCTTGTCCCATGGTGCATAGTGAGATGTTTTTTTTTTTTTACCAACTACTTTCAGGTTAGGGTTGTGCCGATAGACGATATCATCGTCCATCGTGATGGCTGACAGACAGCATCGCGATTTCCCCCCCCCCCATGTTTCCATGGTGACGCGTCATGCTTGGCACGTGATTCACCACAGCCAAAATAGCGCTGTATGACATGTAACGTTAGCGCTTTTATTTATAAATATTAATAAACCTGGTTACCATGTTTACCATGTCATCAACTATCTTCTATTCCGACTCTCAAATACGTGTGAGGTTGTTTTGCTGTTTAAAAAAAAACGTTATAAATGATCTTGATCTGTAACGTGAGATGGGCGCCGTCATGTTTGTTTGGGCCACAGTTCAGAGATTCCTGTCTGTTGGGTTTATTATAGCACGTGAATTCCTCAGTTTCTCCCGAAATACATGGCCGGTGAACTGGGAGAAGAATAGAGTTAACTTTATAGTTACTTACACTGTGTCTGATATGAATAAAATCCGTCAGCAAATATATTTGAATGGGTTGTTGCTGCTTCCATAGACACCATTGTGTATTTTACAAACTATAAATGTATTGTTTTGCTATAAATTATATGTATTTAAATGTCTGAAACCTAAAATAAACATCATGTGGTTAAAAACACTGAATAGTTGTGATATAATATGACAAGCGCTGAGCTCAGCGCCAACCACAGCGCGAAAGCACAGTCTGAATATGGCAGTTCTGTCACGTCACTGTAATTCGCTCCTAATTGGTCAGCTGCTGCAGAGCGTGCCGAAATCAAAATTGCTGATGAGATGTAGAGGAAAATATCTCCGCGTTGTGCTTACGCCCCTTAGCTGTTCTAAATCCACTGTAAAACACGGCTTTGCGGGGCTTATTATTGCTTAAGTGAAAAATTTGAATGTTAGCCCCGCCCCTCCTCCCGATATCATCCTGTGTTTCACTGTACACATCGTCTGATGCCAATTTGGTTAGACATCGCACAACCCTATTTCAGGTCCTTCATTAATTCCTCTGTGCAAAAAATTGCTGAACTTCCTGGGTCCAGAAATGCATACGTGGTGACTTCATTACTGTTTTTCTTGGACTTTACTCTACAATAGCCAAGAGCAAGCTGATTCACCGGCCCCTCTACATCCAGCATCCTCTACATACATGCCAGCAGCCATATCACCCTGTACCCCAAGACTGGTTGCCCACTGAAGCTAAGCAGGGCTGAGCCTGGTTAGTACCTGGATGGGAGACCTTCTGAGAAAACCGGGTTGCTGCTGGAAGAGGTGTTACTGAGGCCAGCAGGGGGTGCTCTCCCTGTGGTCTGTGTGGGTCCTAACGCCCCAGTGTAGTGATGGGGACACTATACTGTCAATGAGCACCGTCCTTCGGATGAGATGTTAAACCGAGGCCCTGACTCTCTGCGGTCATTAAATCCCATGGCACTTCTCGTAAAGAGTAGGGGTGTAACCCCGGTGTCCTGGCCACATTCCATCCATTGGCCTCTGCCAATCAAGGCCTCCTAATAATCCCCATCCACTGAATTGGCTCTATCATTCTCTCTCCTCTCCAACTATAGCTGGTGTGTGGTGAGCGCACTGGCGCCGTTGTACTGTGGCTGCCATCGCATCATCCAAGTGGATGCTGCACACTGGTGCTGGTTGAGGAGAGAACCCCTTATATGATTGTAAAGCGCTTTGGGTGTACAGAAGTACATATGAAAGCGCTATATAAATGCCTCATTCATTCATTCACATCCCAGATAGCACAAGTTTCTTTGATGTGATATTTACATCTGGAAGACGTATTTTTAAGAGTGTTTGCTCATCTGCAATACGTCTACTGTATAGGACGTTTCTGTCAGATGTTAAATAGACGTTTATAAGATGTCAGTTTAACGTGCATTCTAAATCATTACATCTTAAAGACATCTTCTAAACATCTATTTGACATCTGACAGAAACGTCCTATAGACGTATTGCAGATGAGCAAACACTCAGTAAAATACGTCTTCCAGATGTAAATATAACATCAAGAGACTTGTGCTATCTGGGATGTTTCACTGTCCATAGTACTGCAATTTATGCCAGCTACAGGGTTGTTTCCATCTGGAGGGCTGTCACTTTCTTTGTTTTTATCAGCCATGTGCAGGACAGCTGGGTGCTTTAGTGAGCATTTTACGCAAGTGAGCATTTGCTGACACCCTTTGCTGAAGTGTCCTGGTGACAAGCACCCATAACACAAACCCTGTGACTTCAGAAAATCAAGCTTTTCTTTATGCGCTTTGTGTTCCACACTTCCAGTCCATGTTCTTTATTGCAGCACAGACATGCTTTGCTTTTGCCTAACTACTGCCTCCTTTTCCATTGATTTTTGGTTTGGACACTAGAACAGTTACCACACTTGTTGCAAAGGTATTTTTCCTTTCCTTGATTCTATTGCCAAAGAGTGGATGTGAAGCTATCCTTGCAAGGATAGCCTGTCTCTCTCTCCACTAAATTGACCAGGTCAGCGAAACGTGCTCACACCTGTCCTTTCTTGATGCTCACAAGCAACACCTCTCCACCTTTTCAATTTAAATGGGAGCTTGGACATAATGACATGCATGTTACTTGGACTGTCCATCTCCTCCATGTACTCTACACTGCCTATCTCCTCCATGTACTCTACACTGCCTATAGTAGTGCAACAACCAGTGAGGAAAACAGCTAAATCAATTAAGGCTTTATTATCCACAGAGTTGATAGCAGGCCAGTTCAGTGCTTTTTCTGTGTATGCTGTGGCAATTTGTTACCAAAATCTTGGTGCAGAAGTCTTCTAGCCTCACTGTAGCCTCTGTCAGATGGCATGTGCTGACAGCTACACACAGGCACTTTAGGTTACCCTGAGGTGAACTGTTCTAGGAAATTCATCCTATCCTTGTGTCTTATTCTCTACCCCATGTCCCAATGCTCTGACAAAGAATGTGTACTGAAGTGGGTCCCCACTAAACACTGGAATATCCATGGGTGAAAGAGATTATAGAGACTGTTGCTTCATCAAAAACTCAGTAATGACGGTCTGGCGCTGCATGATGCTAACCAAGCTAACAGCATCAACCTGGTGATGTGAACCTGGACCGGGAACACTTTCCCATAAATCCTGATGTACACCATAAGAAGGATGGCGTCTACTCTAATATTAGTCTCTCTGTTTATCCCGAGGTTTACAGCAGTCCGCCATATCCGGATCTGATGAAGGACCTGCTCCTGGACACAACGACAACGCAGTCCTGAAGTGTCAACTAGTCTCTCCCTTGTGAAGGCCTCCCCTAAAACGTTGTCGGGATAATTCCGATTCACTTGCCTACGTGGAAGCGATACAAAATTCTCAGAGCCACCAGGCACTGTTTTTATGCAAATGAGCGGCCAGATTGCATTAAAGGTTCTCTTACGAGAGTATCTCTCGTACTGCGTAATATCTTACGCTATGGGGGAAAACTCTTTTCCTCGAGATATTGAAGCCAAAAATTATCCTTAATTTTAAACATGCAAAACGCTTTGCAGCAGCAAGCAGACAAGGGCGAGACGGCTCGCGCGCCCATTGGCTGCCCTGCTGGAAAAGCTGCAGCCTATCGAGGTGAGGCACTGCGTGACGTAATGACGAATGGGGACGCTTCGCGCCCATTTCGTCATGTCCCGCCAGTAGAGGCGTGGTCTCGCCCTATAAATACCCCCTCGATAGCTGAATTTCCTCTGGTTTTTCTACTCTTCACGCGAAGCTCACGCATCGCTGGATCCAGAGTGAGAAGCCGCGCCGTTGACCTGTAGCCTTATCAGCGGGACGTGCCATTCTGAAGTCGCTGGCCCAGCCGCCTTCAACCGCCGTACCTGCTGCGCTTTCCGGCGTACTATATCCTTTTACTCTGCTAAGGGGTTGTGTGTGTGTTTGCTTACGTGACGCAACACCTATTCTCTGTTCTAAAAGAGCTGCGTCTTTTTAAAGATGCCTTTCTGTGGCTCGTGCCGCTCCCAACTCAGTGATGAGGACCGTCACGTCATCTGTGTGTCCTGCCTGGGTCACGAGCACGCGGCTATCGCGCTCGCGGATGGTGGATGCCCGCACTGCGAACTTCTGCCCATGGTGACTCTGAGGACTCGCCTGGCGTCGTTCTCTGAGCCCGCGTCCCAGCCTTCTCTGCCGCGCCGCAAGAAGCGTCGCGCCCAGCGCGCTCCCGAGCCTTCTCCAGCCCGCCAAAGCTCGCCGGTTCGCCCGCCTGCTTCGCCGGCTTCACTTGAGTCGCTCCCGGACGGACAGCGCCCGCCGTCTGCCGCCGCTTCCGCTCCCGAGTTGGACGAACCCGCTGAGGTATGCTCTCTTGTGGCTTCTGATAGCGAGGATTGGGCGAGCTCTGTGGACCTCCCCCCCGCTGACATATCTAGCCAACCCTCTGGAAAGAGACCCGGCATTGAGGCTGAGCTGATGCGTCTGCTCACCCAGGCCGTGGAGTGCATCGGCCTCGAGTGGGAGGCGCCTGCTTTGCCGCCGCGCAACAGACTCGACGGGCGCTTTCTCAAGAAGGACGAAGCCCCGTCTAGGTCTAGGGCCGCCCCCTTCCTTCCTGAGCTCCACGACGAAGTCGCTAAGTCATGGACTGCCCCTTTCTCCGCCAGGATGCGCACTTCCACCTCTGCGGCTTTTTCCTCTGTCGTCGGCGCGGGAGATAAGGGATATCTCTCCATTCCTCCTGTGGAGGCGGCGGTCGCGTCGCATCTCTGCCCGCCCTCTGCGGGACGGCGCGTGCAGACGACGCTTCCCTCTAAAGCCTGCCGGGTGACGTCATCGCTGCACGGGCGTGCTTACACAGCCGCTGGACAGGCGGTCTCAGCGCTGCATACTATGGCGATCTTGCAGATCTACCAGGCCGACCTTCTCCTTAAATTGGACGAGGAAGGGCCGGGCGCTGTCAGTGTGGCGGATTTACGAGGCGCTACGGACCTGGCTCTACGCGCCGCTAAAGCCGCTGCTCAGGCCATGGGGCGGAATATGGCCTCTCTCGCCGTTGCTGAGAGACATCTGTGGTTGACGCTGTCTGAGATGACGGAAGCTGAGCGCTCTGTATTCCTCGACGCGCCCATTTCCCCTGCGGGCCTCTTCGGATCTGCCGTCAAAGATTTCGCGGACAGATACTCTGAGGTGCAGAAGACTTCGCAGGCCATGAAGCACTTCCTTCGAAGCGCTCGAGCTCCGCTTCAGGTCGCTCTAAGCAGCCGTCTGCTCGCAGCTCGCAGCCTGGGCCTGCATCGCCCTCAGCCGCCGCTTCACAGCGCCGCCAGTCCCGGGATCAGAGACCGCGCTCTCGCTCTGGTGGACGCCGCCCCGCTCAGCGCGGGCCCCGGCCTAAGATTGAGCTCAAGCCCGAGGCCTCGAAGCTTTCCTAGCCACTCTAGGGAAGCGACGGTGTTCGGATCCCGCTGCGGCCGGTTCCCCACCGAAACGATTCGCTCGTTCAGTTCCTTGCGATGTGACTGTGCCAGTGTATTTAGCAGTGAAGCAGCCGGTGTCTCAGCCCGCTTGCCTGCACACAAAAGCCGTTTTCATGGCTACCCAGATAAATCCAATAAAGAGTGTATTTTCTGGTATACCGGCCACGGCCGATGGTGTTATGAGTGTTGTAAGAATGCCCACGCCCCAGTGCCCATTCCCACACCCAGACACAGCCCGCCACGGTGCGAGGCTAGCACACATAAATCTGACTCAGGTCGATTGTGCACACAATGTAGTCAAAGCGCCCATACAATGCCCGCTCACGCTACATGCCGCGTGTCCCTTGGTTTCTGTAAAAACGAAACCAACACACGTTCTATCGGCTCCGACCGAAAGCGTGTACAATGCAGTAGATGTGCCCGTAAGTTTGCGCCCACATCCCCCCGCAAGCACGCCGAATCCCACGGGATTCGCCCCGCTCACTCTCGCTGTGCGTCCCGCCATAGAGAATTTGAGCGCGGCCAGGCTGCCCGCTGTGTTCAGCGCGCCCCCCGCCTCGAACGCCGTGAACACGGCGTTGTGTTCCCAGGGTACCGGGGCTCTCGAGCCGTTGCCTCGTCACGGCCAGAGCCCGGTCTGCATTCTACCTCTAGCTATTCACGCAGAAGCGTGGTCAAAGCTACCCGGGGTATCAGACTGGGTGCTGAACACTATAAAGAGAGGCTACTCGCTACAATTCGCACGACGTCCCCGCCGTTATACGGCGCGCGTCGAGACTACGGTGAGAAGCGATGTATCTCATCTACTTCGAGCCGAGATAGCGAAACTGCTGAGCAAGGGGGCCATAGAGCCCCTTTCTCAGGATCAGAGCGAAGGGGGCTTATACAGCAGATATTTTCTGGTACCGAAAAAAGATGGGGGCTTCAGGCCCATTCTAGATCTGAGACAGCTGAACAGAGCGCTTGTGAAACGCCAGTTCAGGATGCTTACGACCAGGGGAATCCTCGCGCAAGTGCGCCAAGGGGACTGGTTTATGTCAATAGATCTGAAAGACGCCTATTTCCAAATACAAATAGCGTCCCATCACAGGCGATTCTTGAGATTCGCGTTCGAGGGCCAGGCATATCAATACACCATCCTGCCGTTCGGCCTGTCCTTGGCACCCCGTACATTTACGAAGTGCATGGACGCGGCTCTCGCACCCCTGAGGCTTCAGGGCATGCGAGTTATGAAATACTTGGACGATTGGCTGATTCTAGCTCGATCTCGGTCAGAGCTCATAGAACACAGGGCCACACTGCTCGAGCACCTCGAGAAGCTGGGCCTGACAGTCAACTGGGAAAAGAGCTCGCTGTGTCCCAGCCAGAGGATTTCTTTCCTGGGAACAGTGTTAGACTCGCTGTCCATGACGGCACGCCTGTCACCGGAGCGCGTACTAAGTATTCAGCGCGTCGCGGAATCCTTCCGCCACGGCTCTATAGTCCCGCTCAGACAGTTTAAAAAAATGCTGGGCCTGATGGCCGCAGCATCCTCTGTACTCCAGCTGGGCCTGCTTCGCATGCGCCCACTGCAGAGGTGGCTGAAACCACGGGTCCCGCCCCGGGCTTGGACCACGGGCCGGTGTTGCCTCAGGGTCGACCGATGGTGTGTTTCGGCCCTGGAACCCTGGAGAGCAACCAGCTGGTATCAGACTGGTGTGAGTCTGGGGACCGCCTCAAGGGTGAAAGTGGTGTCTACGGACGCCTCCACCACGGGGTGGGGAGCGCTGCTCGAGGGCAGACCGCTGGCTGGCCTATGGTCAGAGCGGGAGAAGCTCCTTCACATAAACTGCTTGGAAATGATAGCAGTCGACAAAGCGCTACGGCGTTTCCGTCCCCTGATAAAGGGCCACCACGTCTTGGTCCGATCGGACAACACGTCAGTGGTGGCGTACATAAATCGCCAGGGCGGCGTCGGGTCCACACGCCTTTGCAGGCTGGCGGAACCCCTCTTGGTCTGGGCCCAGCGCAACCTCCTTTCTCTGAAAGCGGCGCATGTGCCTGGGCACCTGAATACGGGTCCAGACAGGCTGTCCAGAGACAACGTCCCAACAGGAGAATGGTCGCTGCATCCGCAGACGGTCCAGCTGCTGTGGGAGACGTTTGGCAGAGCGCAGGTGGACCTGTTCGCGTCCTGCGAGAACGCTCACTGCCCAGTATTCTTCTCAAAAAGCAGGGACGCGCTGGCCCATACTTGGCCCAGCAGTCCCCTGTATGCTTTTCCCCCCGTCTCGCTCCTGCCTCAGGTGCTGGAGCGGATCAGGGAAAATGGATGCCCAGTGCTGCTTGTAGCTCCGCTCTGGACGAACCAGGTTTGGTTTCCGGTCCTGATGCGGCTGGCCAGCACTGCCCCGTGGCCTATACCATTGAGGAGAGATCTCCCCTCTTCAGGCAGAGGGCTCGATTTGGCATCCTCGCCCGGATCTGTGGTCCCTGCACGCATGGGCCATCAACGGGTACCCGCTAGCCTCCCGGAAGGAGTGCTAAACACGATCGCGCAGGCTAGAGCTCCGTCTACCAGACGGCTCTATGCCTCGAAATGGTCGGTGTTCTCTACTTGGTGTCGAGCCCGTGGCCTTGCACCTGTGGACTGCGGAGTTAAGGAAGTGCTTGCCTTCCTTCAGGAGCTGATGGATAAGGGTAGGACCCCATCCACGCTCAAAGTTTATGTGGCGGCCATAGCAACGTTTGCTAAACCGGTGTCTGGCCAGTCACTAGGGAAAAACGACTTGGTCGTGCGTTTCCTACGAGGAGCCCGGAGGTTAAACCCTCCCAGGCCCCCTTCAGTCCCGGCTTGGGACCTTTCCACGGTCTTGGAGGCCATGAAAGGCGCCCCGTTTGAGCCGATCCAGCTGTCGGACATGAAGCACCTGTCCCTTAAGACGGTGTTTCTGTTGGCTCTCGCTTCAGTGAAGCGTGTAGGGGACTTGCAGGCGCTTTCTGTAAGCGCGTCATGTCTGGAGTTTGGGCCTAACGACTCAAAGGTCGTACTCAAACCGAGGCACGGCTACGTGCCGAAATCCCTCAATACACCGTTTAGGGCCCAGGTAATTTCCCTGTCTGCCCTTCCGGTTCTCGATGAGGAGAGGGACGCGAGTCTCCTTTGCCCTGTCAGGGCGTTAAGGGCTTATGTGTCCCGCTCGGCTGGTTTCAGACAGACCGAGCAGCTTTTCGTGTTGTTTGGCGGCCGTTCTAAGGGACTTGCCGCTTCAAAACAGAGCCTATCCAGATGGATAGTGGATCCATAGCGCTGGCTTACACTTCCAAGGGCCTGCAGTGCCCATTGGGTGTCAAGGCGCACTCCACGAGAGGCGTGGCCTCGTCGTGGGCATGGTATAGCGGGGTCTCCCTGCAAGATATCTGTACGGCTGCGGGCTGGGCCTCGCCGTCTACATTTATCAAGTACTATAACCTGGAGGTGCCCGCCTTACAAGCTAAGCTTCTGGCGGTCTGAACTTCGGGCTTATTGGCCGCCATGCGGCTTATGTGTACCCCTACGGGTCTGTACCCCTATGGGACCTTTATGAGGGAGTGATGCTTCTAGCCTCTCCTCCTCTAGTCTGTGTGAGTTGTGGTGATTGTGCACTAGATGCGCCCCGGCCTTGGCCCGGGACTCTGGTGTTGGATCCCTGTCCGCACGGCGTGTTGCATGGTGTTCCCCATAGCGTAAGATATTACGCAGTACGAGAGATACTCTCGTAAGAGAACGTACTCGGTTACTAACGTAACCTCGGTTCTCTCTAGAGAGGGAACGAGTACTGCGTATCTTGCCGTGCTTGGAATACGCTCTGGTTCGCTTCGGCGTTGAAAAATCAGAGGAAATTCAGCTATCGAGGGGGTATTTATAGGGCGAGACCACGCCTCTACTGGCGGGACATGACGAAATGGGCGCGAAGCGTCCCCATTCGTCATTACGTCACGCAGTGCCTCACCTCGATAGGCTGCAGCTTTTCCAGCAGGGTAGCCAATGGGCGCGCGAGCCGTCTCGCCCTTGTCTGCTTGCTGCTGCAAAGCGTTTTGCATGTTTAAAATTAAGGATAATTTTTGGCTTCAATATCTCGAGGAAAAGAGCTTTCCCCCATAGCGTAAGATATTACGCAGTACTCGTTCCCTCTCTAGAGAGAACCGAGGTTACGTTAGTAACCGAGTACGTTTTTTGTTAGAACGGTGTCGTGTTAGTGGCCCTTAAGTTAATAACTAATAATCGTTGCGACGGAAGTGAATCAATCAAAACTAACTTTAGCTGGACAATACCTTTATTCTAGAGCTGCTGTAAAGCCAAAACAATGTTACTTTAATTTCCTATTATCACTGTAAAGCTTCTTTGAAAAAGTCCATATTGTTAAAAGCACTATATAAATGGTGACTTGACATTTGTGCCTATACCCTGTACAGGTGGTTCTCTAGCTGAACCTGGCTGAACATTTCTAGACCTGCTGGTGTCACTACTAGGTGCACCAACTTCATCTGCCTGCATTACCGCTTTTGGTCTAACAACTTGGTCAGATGTGAGTTTAACATGCTCTTGCTCTTTGGTGCTGGGTTTTTCTGTCACTATGGCAGCATGTTTCTCACCCCCATTTGCACCATGAATAGATTCAAACATACAACAGCTGAAGTTTAGCTTCAGCAGCAGCAATGGCAGTTTTCAGCTCTAGATTTTCTTTTTTAGCTCCGAGTTCAGCTTCCTCTTTCACAAGTTCTTTATTTTGCTGTAAAGCCATAGCAGTTCCGCCCTGTTTAAATTTTTAGTCTAGAAGTAGTGGAACAAAACATTTGATACCTGACTGCCAGACCTTTTTTCTGACCTATTTGTGAGAAAGACACAACCATAGAAGCACTGTCAGCAAACCCAACCTCTGGATCACATTGTTCTGCCTCTTTGGTCTGAATTTTTACTCTTTCAATCCAGTCTTCCACCTTGTCTAAGAAATTACTTCTTGTGACTTGGGTTCATACCAGTTTGCCTGATCTAAATAAGCCTCATCAGACATTAATTCTTTGGCTGCGTCATTGACTTCTTTAAGGGAAGCATGAGACTGTGCAAAGCCACCAGTTATGTATTCATTCACCATATTTACGTCCTCCAAGTCTTCATTTCTCAAATCTTTCTGGTTAAATGTCCCAATTTGGATCTCCTCGATCCTATCAACTGGTTAAGCTTGTCCTCTTGAGCTTTAGCAGTCATCCTTGCCACCCTTTTCATCACCCGTTTCATTCCACCCGCATCCATTTGTAGCTCAGTGTCAGCATGGTTTATAGATGTATCGCAAAATGGGAATTTACGCCACAGATGCGAAAATGACTCCAGCTTTAGATAAACAGTAATGCTCAAATTATCAATATCCACAAATGGAAGAAGGATGATATCTACGATGTCACTGGCTGTGGTTGGATTTCTGGACATTTTGCGGATATGCAGTGTCCATTAATAGCGCATTCCTCTCTTCCTGTGTGATGCGAGTACCTCATCTCCGGCGCCACTCCACCAGACATTTTATCAAACTTTCTCCTAGAGAAGTTATCTTACTTGAGGTATAGAAACAAGGACCATAGCCACCTTTTCTTGATTCTATTAGGAGGAGTTGAAGTGTCATATGCGTCAAAAATACACGGCCTGTCCCTTAAAGTGTTGCACATTTATTTTCACAAAAACAAAAGGCAAAAAACACGAAAATTCCTAAACAGTGCTTAAGCATGGCTCCAATACCTTTGGAATCTTACATGTCATATAATATATTTCTTAGATTTCGATTTAGACGATTTCCTCATTTTTGACAGCCAGACGGTAAGATAACTGATTCTCCTTCTCCTCCTTCCTATCCTGAATCCCTCTAGCTAAAACAGCATATACTTGTATGAACATATGAGGAGTGGCTTTAAAGCTAACTTCAAGTAAATTATACAAATAAAACTTCAAGGAAAATATACAAGAACAACTTCGAGTAAATGCAGTACACAAAATTTCTATACAAGGAAAACTTTAAGTAAACTCTACAGGATAACTTCAAGTACATTCTTAAATAATACTGCACTGCACATAAAACAGAAATAAGATGAGAATAATAATAATACAAATTGACATTATATTAAATTGGCTCTTACAATATGGTTTGTCTATATTCTGAATGATAACATTCTAAATTATAAAAATTTTCAGGTATTGACTCATTGTTCCTGCCTACTCTTGTAGCCTATACAAACAAAATATTAAATGTTATTTCAATCATACCATAACCCTTAGTCTTGATTTAAACTGACAGAGTGTGTCCTCTTCTGAACAAGGCCTGAAAAGTATTTACTGCCTGCAGTTGATTTTGATATTCTAGGTATTATCAACTGGCCAGAATTTTGAGATCAGAATAGACATAAATGCATTAAATGCATTAAGAGCTCGATCAAGTACTGAGGAGCTAAAACATTTAGTGCTTTTTAAGCAATTAGCAAGATTGTAAAATGCATTGGCTTCCTATTAAACATTACATTCAGTGTTGAAAAAGCCGGGCTAGTATGGTCATACTTCCCGATTCTATTAAGAACTCTAGCTGCTGTATTTTTTACCAGATGAAGTTTATTAAATGTGCAGGGCAACCACCCAGGAGAGCTTTAAAATAATCTAATCTTGAGGTCATGAACTAACTTTTCTAAATTTGTCATTGAGAGCATATGTGAGCTAATTTATTTATATATATCTTGCATTTTGTGAATTGAACTAGAACTAGAACCCTAACTAGAACTAACCCTAACTAGCGCCGTGCTTCCTAATGAAATCTCCTAAATATAGCATGTACAGGATAAAAAGCAACAGTCCAAGTACTGAGCCTTGTGGTACTCCATACTGAACTTGTGATAGATATGACACCTTCCCAGAATTTAGTAGGAAATTGCTAGTCATCCAGTTTTTTATATCTGCAATGCATTCCGTTAATTTTGTGAATTGGTAAGTTTCGCCAGGGCATGAAGAAATATAGAGCTGAGTATCATCAGCATAACAGTGAAAACTGTACATGCTACTCTTAGGAGATATCATTAGGAAGCATGGCATTATAGTGAACAGCAACGGTCCTAGTACTGAGCCTTGAGGTACACCATACCTTGTTTCTACCTGTGATCGATAAGACATCTCTTCATTTACTGCTACAAACTGATAACGATCAGATAACTATGATTTAAACCATGCTAGTGCAATTCTACTTATGCCAACATAATTCTATGTCTATTTAAAGGAGTAGTTCACTTTTAAAAAAACTTTTGCTGATAATTTACTCACCCCCATGTCATCCAAGATGTCCACGTCTTTCTTTCTTCAGTCGAAAAGAAATTAAGGTTTTTTAAAGAAAACATTCAAGGATTTTCTCCATGTAATGGACTTCATTGGGAACCAAACAGTTCCAGGTCCAAAAGACAGTTTCAGTGCAGCTTCAAAGGGCTTTAAACGATACCAGACGATGAATAAGGGTCAAATCAAAACATTCAAATGATCTTACTTGGACTTAATTTTCAAAATTAGTAATAAAAATTTTGCTCTTGACAACAGAGAAAGCTAGTAGTCTATATGTGGAGCACTTTTATCATGGATGGATGCACTTTTTTGGGCTTCAAATTTTCTCCAGTCATTGCTGGTTTAGCGCTCCATTTCACTATCATCTCCCCATTTTGGGTAAAAATGGAAAAATACTAAAGTACTTTGTAACGTAGTTACTTGAGTAGTTTTTAAGCAAACTACTTATTTACTCTTACTTGAGTCATATTATATTTTAGTACTTCTACTTGTACTCAAGTAAATTATTACTTAAGTAGCAATACTTTTACTTAAGTACAATTTGTCAGTACTCTTTCCACCACTGCATAGGTGCTACATAGGCTCGAGATGTTTGTACTGGAGAATGACAAACTCATTTTGAGAAAACTGCATTTAAAAATTTAAATAGGGAAATTTAATACATTTCTATTGGCCAAAAAATTCTCAACAGAATAAATGCTCAGGCCCTTAGTAATAATAATATATAATATTTCAAGCTCATGAAAACTGATTATTTATTTAATAACATGGCAGGTATTAAAGGTGAACTCAGTAACTTTTTTACCTTAACCGAACAGCTTTGGAGTCATTGTAATGTTTATATTACTGATTTCGTGTTGAATGGTGGTCGTCTCGCCCCCCCTCCCCTGTTGGCTGTGAGCGGAAAAAACACACTTGCAACTTTGAGCCGGCGGCCCACCAGCCGCAACACCAGGAAGTGTCGTGTGATATCAGGTCTCGCGATGTAACGAATTGCTTTACGGCAAGAAAGATCTGCTAAAATGAGCATCAAACAGAAATAACCCGGCGCAGTATACATGTGGTGTTCGACGCGCACATACAACACAGACTTCCGACAGTTCATCAGGGCGCGCGCAGCTCTTAAAGGGGCCACACCTTATTTCCACTCGTTACAGCTTTCATCATACTGATCAGGTACCGGTGTACCGGGGGAGGGGATCAGGCCGTGAGTGCAGAGACATCTCTGCTTGCGTGATATTTGCGACAGTACAAGTATCCCACAGCGACTCTAGGGGTTTGACAAAAACAGAAATCCTGCATAGTGCTGCTTTAAAGGCCTAAAACTGCACTAACTCAATGAATTAACATTGGCAGAGTACACCACGTGATGCGTCTGAGCGAATCACGTTAGCGGAAAACAGCAGCAGACTCGCCACAGTTGTTGATAGACTTGTTAAAGGCGCAAACAAAATAAATGAGCACACTGATGGCATGCTAACAGGCTAGCGAATTACCAGCGTGTTGTGCTAGCACCGATTTAGATTGAAGCTAGCGATGTCGGGTTAATATGTGATGTTGAGTAAGTTATATTTAGCAGTATAAACAACAGGGAATGATAGTAAATAATGATTCAAATCAGAAAGATATACAAAGCTTTCAGATGCAAACCAACTTAGCAGCAGCAGCAAGGCAGACAGGAGCAATCGATCAAGCAATAGATAAGTATGATTTGAACCCTGCCAATGCAATGTTGTGGTTAATAATATCCAATGCAGCACTAAGATCCAGTAACACTAATAGAGCGATATAACCATGACAGGAAATCCTCGGCAATACAATTTCTTTCCAAAAAGGAACAGAACGTGCGCTGTGTTTCCCAAAAGCATTGTGAGCTAAGATGATCGTAGAGACCATTGCTGGCAATGGTTCTACAATCTTAGGCATACAATGCTTTTGGAAAACGCATTCATCTCTGCAGTCTTTTCAACTCCCCATGGCATCAGACTATTTTCCTTCATCATCTTGAGGCGTAAAGGAGAGAACCATATCTAAAGTGCTGGAAAAGAGTCAATATTTTCTGTTGCAACATAGTTCTAAGTTATCTGGTATGCAGAGGAGTAGAAACTGATCAGGAAAATTATTTATGAAGCAGTATTTAGTGGTAGGGATTATTCTACCATATTTGTAAAAGGAGGCTTGTTTTGCAGTCTTGGGTAAAAGACCTAAAGTATGATTGCAACAATGAGTAGGTCCTGACACGTGTTCACTCCAGTACAGTTTAGAATGTCTGTATGTAAATGCCAATTCCAATGTGTCTTTTTTCATTATCTACATCTATATTAAAATCCCCAACATTTAAGACTTTGTCTGCAGCCAGTTCTAATTTCAATGGAGAAAATTATCATATAATTTGCTGGTCTGTATGGTGCCCTGGTGGCCTGTATACAGTAGCCAGTACAAATGTCAAACATGATTTATCACTTACACTGGATAACATTTATAATTATACAATTATAAAATGTCACTACAATCATTTCAAATACTTTGTTTAAACTTTTTAGTCTGCTTATATGTTTTGTGTTATTTTATTTGGATGAGTTAATTTCTGTTATTGGCTGCTTTAGCTCCATTTACAGCTCAGTTTGTGAGGCAAGCAGTGCCACGCAGGCCCTGCACTACCATCAGCACAGTCCGCCAGGCCTCCACCCAGGTTCCTCAAATTGTTAACAACACCCAGCGAATGGGTAAGTGTGTGTGTGTGTGTGTGTGTGTGTGTGTGTGTGTGTGTGTGTGTGTGTGGTTGTGTGTGTGTGTTGTGTGTGTGTGTGTGTGCGCGTGTGTGCCTGTGTGCGCGTGCGTCCTTCATTGTGGTGTCCAAATGTCCTCAATAACTATACAGTGGGGAACAGCCAGCGGTCTCCTTGAGTGATACAAATATGGAATAATGTTTTGTTTTAAAAAAAATCATTAGACAATGTAATGGCCCCACGAAGAATGAAAATGCTAAAACAAACATGTATATTTATAAGTACGGTAACACTTTATTTTGATGGTCCCTTTTGAACATTGTTGACTAAGTAACTCTGCAACTACATCTCAACTAACTCTCAGAGTATTAGTAGACTGTCTGCTATATATCTGGCAACCCTTTATTGTGATGGTCCCCCACAAAGTTACTAGGAGTAACTTCGCAACTACATGTCAACTTATTTTAAAGGGCACCTATTATGGAATTTTGAAAATTACCTTTCATGTAGTGTGTAACATAGATCTAAGTGAGCAAAAACACCCTGCAAAGTTTTATATATGAAAGTTCACCGTAAAAAAAGTTATTGTCTCTCAAAAGTATGAGTCGACTCAAGTCAATTTAATGTAATCGTTTTTCCAATGAGTCATTTTCCTTTTCGTTGTGACGTCAAGACGAAAAATTTACAAATTGGCCGCGCCCACTCATTGCACGCGCTGCGCAGACACCAGAGAAAACTTAAAAACGTAATGTCGACCCTGTGTTCTGAAGTGCGTGTATGAGTTTAGTGTATTTAATATAAATTATATTATAGAGTAATAGAAATGATCTATTTGCAACGCAGTAATAAACCAATTAACGCTTGTAAAAGCAACGCAGTTTAAACCGAAACAGAAGCTGACCCGCGCGACAGAAATCCGTGCATGTCTGTGTTTCCTAGCAACTGCAGCGCGCACACATCTGAGCACACCGAAGTCCGGTGTTGGCACGCGAGGTAGGCTATGAAAACATGACGAAACAAAAGTTTGTAAATAATACAAATAATCTTAAAAGTAAAATTGAGTCAGAGTCAAGTGATTGACCGTTTTGTCAAAATGAAGCATAGGCAATTGAATCAACTGAATCAACTTAGTTTGGACATGGCTGGGGAACTTTGTTTTCTTTTAGAATATACATGCTTTTTATTTTATATACAGTCGTGCTCAGAATTAATGGTACCCCTGGTAAATATGATCAAAAATGGCTGTAAAAAATAAATCTGCATCGATTATCCTTTTGATCTTTCATTAAAAAAATTGGCAAAAGTCTAACCTTTCATTGAAGTAAAAGAATTGAAAATGGGGAGGAAAAGTCACATTATAAAAATATTTTTCTCCAAAACTTTGCAGAGAATTGCAGAGATTAGTTGAGTCTTGGGGTCAGAAAGCCTATTAAAAAAAAATCAAACAACCCCTACATCACCTCATGTTGTTTGGGAGGGTTTTAAGAAAAATGCTCCTCGCTCATCCAAATACAAACTCCAGCATATTCAGTGGTCAGACACGACTGGAACTTCAAACGGCACAGGCTTCTGTGGTCAGATTAAACTAAAAAAGAGCTTTTTGGCAGCAAACACACTAGGTGGGTTTGGTGCACAAAAGGATAAAAAGTACCCCATGTGTACAATTTAATATAATGTTGGATTTTTAATGTTGTGGGCCTATTTTTCTGCTGGAGGTCCTGGACTTCTTATTCAGACACATGGCATTGTGGATTCTATCAAATATCAACAGATAAAAAATCAAAACCTGACGCCTTCTGCTAGAAATCTTATAATGGGTCATGGTTGGATCAAAATGGTTGGTCATGGACAACGATCCAAAACAAACATCAAAATCAACACAAAAATGTGTTAGGGAGCACAAAATGAAGCTTCTGCCATGACCGTCCCAGTTCCCTGACCTGAACCATATAGAAAATGAGTGGGGTGGGGTGAACTGAAGAGAAGCAGCACCAACATGGATCTGGGAATCTGAAGGATCTGGAGAGATTCTGTATGGAGGAATGGTCTCTGACCTCTTGTCAGGTGTTCTCCAAACTCATAAGGCATTATATGAGAAGACTCAGAGCAGCTATCTTGGCAAAAGGAGATTGCAAAAAGGTATTTAATAAAAGGGTATGAATAATTGTGGCCAACGTGTTTTGGAGAAAAACATTTATTTTATAATGTGATTTTCCCCCCCACTTTCAAATCTTTTACTTCAATGAAAGGTTAGGATTTTGCCAATTTTTTGAATGAAAGCTCAAAAGGAGAAACGATGCAGATTTATTTTTTACAGCCATTTTTGATCATTTTTACCAGGGGTACCATTAATACTGAGCACGACTGTATATTCACTCATATATTAACTCTTTATTGATTTATTGAAATGTTGTAATTGTAAATTCTTGAAAAATATACAGGCTAATTATTCATTATTAACATTGTGTAATGTAGAAGAATGCAAATGTGCAAGAAAGTTTTTTTCTCCGATTTCTATTTTCATATACCTCATATGCCTTTTATGCCAAAAAAAAAGAATTTTTTTTTTTTTTTTTTTTTTTTCAAAGCCATTGTTATCCAATTTGTTGGCCTTCAAACACCTTAAAATGCACATATGTAGGTCAGAGAAATCCAAATTTTCCAATCCAAAATAAACACATTGTTGTGTTCTGTTCTAGGCTACTGTCTTTGATTTTGTGTGATAATAGTGAATCATTCCTTTGGATATGAAAATTATATTTAATTGACCTATCGGTAACCCCCGCCCTCCTTAGTTACGGTTGCTATCTCAGACAAACAATGGGGGACCTGTGCCCCAGTAGTGCTTTGTCTAGCAACGCCCCTGTTCAGTACTGAGTTTATTTGGATCTGCTTCCTCCTCCGAATCACAACCTGTAAGTATTATTAATAATTGTTGCTTTTATGTTTTTTGTAGCATGCTCAATAAGTATGAGTCTGTGTTGTGTAAGTTATGCTCAGCGCAGCTTCTAGGTCTCCAATGTCAATTTTTTTGAAATATGTGAAATGTTTGTCGTTGTTATTGGAGTTGTCATAAAGAATAGAGCGTCTTGTTGTACTGCAGTGCTTTATCGATATGTTTATGCGTTGGGCTAACGCAAACAATAACTGATTGGGTCATCTGACCAATCACCGCAGATTAGCGTCACGTAAAGGAGGGGTTTGGAAAAATGAGTCGTTGAACGAATCATTTGGGAGTCGGTGAGCAAATCAGGTAAAAATAAATGCATATTATAAGACAACAAAAGTGTTTTTTGTCATTGCATGCATGTAAAACTGTTGTTGGGGACTCCCAGAACAATATAGGAACATTTTAAATACCATAATAGGTGCCCTTTAACCTCTACTTAGGTTGTAGGTGCAAAGTTACTTATAGTCAATGGAATGGGTTAAAAGGGCAGTCAAAATAAAGTGAAAAAATAAGTTCTATAAAATGGGACTTACAGTATGCATTGGGTATGGATGCTTGTGAGCCTTGTCTATACATCTATACATTTAACATTTATCAATTCTAGCTCATTAGATTGTGTCATTATGTGTGTCCTGTTGACTGGAATGTGAAATGTCCTTTCTTGTTGAATGTGCCTTTTCTCTCTTGGCTTAGCCAATATCGGGACACAGACTGCTGGTGGGAGAACTGGAGCTGTAGTCAGAGGAGTCGGTCAATACAAGTACTCAGCAGGAGTCAGAAATGTGCAGCAGGTCATCAATGCTCCAGCTCCTGTTGTTCACCAGGTAAAATGAAGATGCACACCTGTATTTTGTCATTCTGTATTCGAGCAGAACTCTGTCATGAAGCAGAGCTTGTTTGGCGCTTGCAAGTATTATTCGAGCCCTGAGCTACTTAAAGGACCATTCGCACATTATTGTGAGATGAAGCATAACAGAATGGAACATAATGCACAAAATAACCTGATAGATCTTATCTTTGGCCCCCAAGCACCACAGGGAGCACACAATGGCCCTGGGCAAATGCCCCCCAAATGCAAATGGGCTCACCTGTGGGGTTGAGGGATGCTTGTACTGTTAAATCTTTCCCTGCCATTGACAAAAATTTCCGTCATTTGTGAGACAACACTTTCCCACCGTTTAAAATGTTCCGGCTTTCCGTGTTTTCACTGTTATACAGTAGGTGCTATTACTTCTAAAAGAGTACTGAAACTTCTGATCAAAACACATGCAAAGATGATGCAGAAACAAACTATATCAAATGCGTATGTAAAATAATGCGATCACCAACATTAAACCGCATATAAATCAAAAACTGCCTAATGTTACTGAATGAAATGTCAACCCAGGACGAGCTATAGGACTGTTCAAGCATTAGGGGTGTTGATGGACTTGATCTACTCAATCTATGTTTTGATTATCTTTCTGAATCCAATCTGGATGTACTCTTTTATTTTGGTTTATTAAAGGTAGAAGCTCTACTCGCAGTGTTAAGCGGCTTTTAAATATATTTGAGCTTTCTCATAACCTTAGTTTAAATTCTCTTGGTCTGTCCCTTGATGCTGAAAAAGCTTTTGATTCTGTGGAGTGGTCTTATTTTATACCTTAGAAAAATGTGGCCATAGGGAATACTTCATTAAAGTCCCCCTCCGATCATATTTTGAGCTATTTTGAAAAATTCCCAGTGGTCTTTAAATTATGATTATGCCATTTTTAGCTAAATTCAAAAAACCTGTGCTGTTTTCTGGGACTTTGCTTCAGCAGAGCGGCAGTAGCTCATTAGCATTTCGCCTCTGAGTTGTGGGCGGAGACGTTGGCGCGGAGACGCACTTTGGACTTTGGCCGCACTGTGCTTAACAAACAGGCAGGATCGTTGAACTAGCTCCCGACAGAAAAAAAAAAAACTTACCGGTAAAGACACAGGCTGTCCAGTTGATGGTGTTTTGATGGAAGGCACTGCCAGTGTTGCCAGATTGGGCGGGTTCCCGCCCAATTGGGCGGTTTTGAATTTGATTGTGCGGGTAAAAAAGGGTTTGGGCGGGTGGACAAAATTTGGGCTGGTTTGGGGTCAGTTCGGCGGTTTTCAAACATCTACTTATTAAAGTCTAATTGGTTAAAAAAACGAAACTAAAGTGTGCATGTGCTGTCATCATGACAAACACACACGCCCATGCAGAGTCAGCTGGCGTTGGTGGTGACGTCACCGACGAGCACGCACGCACTTATAGCCAATCAGCGATCAGCAGGCAGACGCGATTTAGCGCGATAACTTGTAGGCAGCTGTATATTCTAGTGATCGATAATGCCAAAGTGACCTACATATACAGTAAGATGTAGGCTATCTACAGTAAAGAGTAAGATAGTGATCAACTCTAAAAACGTACACATGTGCTGGGAGATGACTCGATGGTTAACTCTGAGAGGAGAGCAAAGTTCAGTTGAAATACTTGAATTGGAATCGAATATGGGACGACCCCTGTCCATGATCCATGTGCACTAACCAGCCTAACCAGACATCTGCAACGTTTACACCGTCCAGACTGCATGAACTCTCCTGTCCCTGACAGCTGCTGAAAAAGGTTTGATCAACAATGAATCAGTTTTGACTGCTAGATTCTGCATTATGTTCTACAATGTGTAACAGCTACTTCTGAGGGTTAAAGTCATCGGTACATTTCTTGTTGCTGTTTTGACAGTGTCCACCTGGACATTTTAGTCATATTTGCTAATTCTCCTTAATTATTGCCCTGTTTTGATCCGTTTTCCTGGGAAATTTATTTATTTTTTATTGTATTTTATCATCGTTATTTTGTTTTAAGGAGATAAAAATGGTGCTTATCAACCTTGAATGACATGGCAATACAATTATATCACATTATTTTGGCAGTAAATTTTTGGGCGGTTTTTTCTCGGAGTGGGCGGTTTTTGGTGAGCTTTTGGGCTGGAAATCACCGTCCCAATCTGGCAACACTGGGCACTGCATCCGGCTTCAAAAACAATTTACTGACGAAGCCCATTTTTTTCCTTCTGCCAGTTGGTGAAAGTGAAACAGTCTTCTGTGAAGTGCTGACCGCAAAACCGATGTGTGGTTTTTAACATTGCTGTGACCAAGGAACGTAATCCATCTATCTCTCACAGCAACATGTTTTGGTAAAGCATGAAAGCTAATACCACCATTTCTTCTCTTTGCATTGCAACCCGCTACCGCACATAGGTGTTGATCCGCCATCGTCTTCTCTACTCCTCAGAACCTGAGCGGGGCGCGGGCGGGGTGAAGGGGAGAATGAGCTTGTGGCCCCGCCCAGTGGAGTTACTACGTCACAACTCCAGTCTATTTTAAATGGCATTTTAGCGTCTGCTACTGATTCACAGCCATTTGAATGTAGAAATACTCAGAAATACAACTTTGAACTTATTTTTCTCAAGATATGTCCTCTAACATACGAAAAATTACACAAGACCATGTTAACACCTAGAAAAACATTATTTTCATTGGAGGGGGTCTTTAAGTGGGTGTGACTACTCTATACAGATCCTCTTGCAGCGGTCCTTACCAATGGTCACAGATCCAACAATTTCGGGGTACTTTATTTCGGGGTACCAGACAGGACTGCCTCCTCTCTCCATTGCTTTTCGCATGGCATAGGCCTTGCGATGGTTAGAGATGTGGCCGTGTCCAGGGTTGCCAACTCTCACGCATCTGGCGTGACACTCACGCATTCAGCCTCAATCTCACGCTCTCATGCTCAACAAAGAAATCTCACGCTAAATTGGACATTCTTCTGTGCTGTATTTTTTTTCACTCATGTGCACTAATTTCCAAATTACCTACTATAAGCAAATTC
This sequence comes from Chrosomus eos, assembly GCA_036326025.1. Classification (NCBI taxonomy): domain Eukaryota; kingdom Metazoa; phylum Chordata; class Actinopteri; order Cypriniformes; family Leuciscidae; genus Chrosomus; species Chrosomus eos. The sequence continues at coordinate 11,225,458 of CM070836.1, read as the reverse complement.
AGGCTCTAACTACTGATTGGACCACTGCATTTTCTCACGAAAAATCGCGTAAAAAGATGACACCGACAGACAAGACAGAGAAGGTTACTTTTGATATGGAACGTTTTGGCGCTTTTAAATGTGACAGATCGCTGTAGCGCGTCAGTTCAAACGGCACGTGATACAGTTGCCTACAACACCCACCCAGGGCCGGATTAACCATAGGCTACAGGCACAAGACCTCTAAATGGCCCAGGGCAGCAAGGGCACGCGCAAAATACTGTATCTGGTAATCTCCCGCTTTATATTAAACAAACTGTCAACACGGGCTTTTGCGCTGCACAGAGACACGCTGCACTGCCTATAACTTTGAACGTGAGTTTAAAGCGTACATTTGGACTACGTTTGTCTTTTGAGCAAACAGATACCCTTCACTGAATATCTACAGTGGCGTAGGTCGTAGGGCGTGGGGTGCTTGAAAGCTTGTCGCGTTCGACCCGAGTTCGAATCCGCCTTTTGCCGAACTCTCTCTTCTCCCTTTTCCCAACACCGAAACCGTGATATGGCTTTGTGCCTTTATAAAACAGCAAAAGACTGTAATTAAGTAGCCTATATAGGCATTCTGTTTGTGCTGCGTGATTTAAAGAAAAGTCCGCACTTTGCTCACGCGATCAGCATGGTGATCTGGTGTTTTCTCCAAAATAAAAGCTTTATTTCTTGCAAGTGAAGAAATTAGGACAAAAGTATTGTAATTTTTCTATACAATAGTGTAAGTAAAATATACTTTTGAAATATTCATTTTCATTTATAAGGTACATTTATAGGCTAAATGGATTTTACATAATAGGAATAATTATATAAATCATTATTACATTATTATAATAATCGTTTGGCATCCTAAAACAGACTGAGACTCTATATCATAACTAAAAAGATGTTTGATCCTTCTTTAATGTCCAGGTACAAGTCAATGCTTTTCCTTTGTTCAATATCACAGTTCATGGGTTGAAGTCGGTTTAAGCTCTTAATTTTGAGCTCTCAAAGTGCACCAGATTGATGCATTTAACCTTAAAATGTACAAATTTTCTTGCGGGGGACCATGCCCCAAACCCCCTAGAGGGACAGAGGTCCACCCAACATAGTTTTAAAAAATCCTATGGGAAAGAACAATAATTTATGAACTTTACTCCAAAAACATTTTTTTCAAAAAATCAGTAAAACTGTTAGCCTAATGCCAAATTAAAATTGGACAAACTATACATTTGGCCTGCCTAAGGGGGGCCTACAAGATTTGTGTCCAGAGGCATCTGAACTCTTATAACCCAGTTATTATTGGCAGTTATAGGCAGCTTTTTCCTCTAAAAGCAATTTAAAGCAGCAGCATGTAGTGGTTTGAGTAAGAATAGTCCATGCTAGTCTCAAGTCTGTGGCCAGGGGAAGGCAAATCCTTTACCAACATACTTAGTGCGTTTGTAAGGCTGGGCATGTATTTGTATATACATTTCTCTTCGCAAGACATGAATAACTTTTGTGAAATGAATTTATAGAGATAAATTTGTTGCATATCTGTATCACCTTTCTAAGCCTAGTTATCATTTGATTGTGGAAACAGAGGTGAATAAAATGTGTTTATTTTTGGTTTGTAATGTATTTGCACTTGAAAGTTTCCAATAAACAAAAATAAGACGTAGGTGCATTTGTCATCACAGAGGATTGGGGGTGGTATGGAGTGTGGGCACCCACTAGCAGAAGCCTAAGTCCTAAGTCTATGTGCTGTTCCAGCAGGCTAAGATACTAGCTTCTAAAAATGATTTACACTGAGTCAGTGTGATAGATGGGCATCAACCTGGCCTTTTAGTTCTGTGAGCTGTTTCCGTACATCTTTAGCATGTACCGACAGCAGCCATGGTGGACTAGACTCAGGCACCATCTGTAGTATCTGGGCAGTGAGAAAGCTGGGGTCTGTGGCATGGGTCATAAACTCGAGTACAGAGAAGTACTCGGCTGACTGGACAACCCACTGCTCTCTGTGCCTGATACAGAGTTGCATGTACAGGGCAGTGGCACGGTTCAGTGTGCAGTGCCGCATCTTGACGGTTATCTCATCACAGGACAGCCTGCACGATAAAGAACACAGCACAATATCAGATTATTGAGCATGTAAAACCATTTTCTCATGTTCAAACAGTCTGCCAACCTGTAGGCCAAAACTGCAGGAAACATCATGGTGGTTGGGATCTACCACATTGTTCCAAATAAAAGAAAATGTTTTTTTTTCTTGGAAATGCATTGGGTCGTCTTAAATGTTGGCATGTCAAAAAACACAGATGTATTATTGACCTAAAAGTTTAGACCCAACATATATTTCTGAATAATATTCAATGAATTGGAAATTAGTCATAAATTCACTGAATGCTTACAAACAAAAATTTAAGAATTTGCAGTGACAATTAAACACAAAAACCGAAAGCATTCTTTTCCCTGGCTCAGTGATGATATCAAACAATTAATGAAAGACAGAGACAATGCCCTTAAAAAAGCCATAAAGTCAAAACTATCTTGTGACAGACAAAAATGTGCTTCGTTACGGAATAAAGTGATTAGACAACCACGAAAAGCCATGTTCTTTTCAAAAAATAATATAAATATCAAACCTGAAATTGTAATATCTGGAGAAAGATTACAGGTCGTCACAGAATATAAATATTTATATCTACATTTAGACTCTAACCTCAACTTCAAAACTCACATAAAAAAAGTTAGTAATAGGATTAAGTTCAGTCTAGCGAACTTCAGATTCATTAGAGAATTTCTTTCAACAGAAGCTGCTAAATTATATTTATTTTCTTTGATTTTATCCCACATAACATATTGTTTAATAAGCTGGTGCCATTAAAAATATTATACAAACAAGCATTAAAAATACTGGATAAAAAAAACATACCACTACCACCACTGTAGTATTCTGAGAAAATATCAGTTACTTACTTGGGATAATCTAATTAAATTCAAAAACATCTGTTTAATTTACAAAATCAGACATGGTCTAGCACCTCCTCCACTATGTGACTTTATACATTTTAGATCTAGTGAGGTGAGGTTAGGGTAACCAGAGGGGCAGTGAGGGAAGACTGCATTATCCCCAGAGAAAAACAGCTTTTGGTCAGTCTGTTTTCTCTGTAAGAGCAGCGCAGCAATGGAACACAGTGCCTGAAAACATCAGAGAGTCTTTGTCATTCTTTTCATTCAAAAAGAATGCAAAAAAAATGCCTTGTAGAGAGCCAAACTTGTAGGTACTAATGCCTTCTGTGTACACTTAAACATTGTGTATTTATTTTTATATGAATTGTATTTTTTAACCATAATGTGTTGTATGTAATTTTATTTTTGTGATTTTTATACCTGTGGTTATTTTTACGGTTGCCTTTTTTACACCCGGCTGGGGGACTACCGATGAAAATTAGCACTTCTGAGCTAACTTGTGTACATTTACATTGTTTCAATGTTGATTAATGTACACTATCCCCTTTCAAATAAAGAGAAAATGAAATGAAAAAATGTGATTGTTGTTGGTACATTTTACCAGTATTTACGTAAGGGTTAATGCCCGACGAGGTGTCCATTGTCAGGTTTTAATGAACGACGGCGAGGTGTGAACCGGCCGACGCGCAGCGGAGCCTCCGCCGAAGTCCATTAAAACCTGTCAATGGACACCTCGGAGGGCATTAACCCGCTTATACCATGGTCACTTGCCAAATAAAACATTTTTAAAACATTAGTTTATATTTTAATTAGGCTAAATCTAGTTTTTTCAAATAATAACTTGCCTGACGATTTATTTAGCAACTTGAGATATTTATAGTCCGCTCAGCTTGTAGAACCCTTCAGTTTCAAAAATGCATTTTTTTTTTCATGAAACACAAAGGTAGGCATAGTTATTTTTTTATTACACATACAACACTACAGTAGGTAGCCAACCAGAATGCCTATTGCCGCCGCGGCGTCTGCCGCGGTGAATTCACCGCGGCAAAAAAAAACCCAGTCGCATTTCTAAGTCATTCGCGAAATGACCGCCAGGTGGCGCAAAGGGACATTTAGCGAAAGCAAAACGTATGTAAAAGTAGCCTACATTTTAAATAGAATATAGCAAACTTTTAGAGCAGAACATTTTATGAATCAATTTAAAAGAGGCCTATCTCGCAGTCAGTGAAAATAAATTAGGTGCAATCAATGATGCTAAACTATTGAGGAATGAGAAGATTGAAGAGTGCATCTGTCGTTTGTGGGCACACTGACGCTTAAACAGCCGAACTTGTGGTCGAGTGGTAGAGCTGAAGGTTTAAGCAGTACAAAGACACGGGTTCGAAACCCGAATAAATATGTTTTTTATATAATTACCATGCATTTCCATTTTACACTAAGGAACAAATCTCATCCAACAGATTGACTAAATTTACGTCTTCAAAAACAGTTCTGTTAAAAAATAAACAAACAAAAAACTTCACGGACAGGACAGCAGACAGCAGGACTGGAATTCTTTCAGAAATAATTAAAAAAAACATGGTTAAGCAAGGTGCGATTTGCCGGTGGGTGATTTCCCCCCTCCACAGTAGGCTATAGCGAATAGGCCTACCCTAAATAGACCTTATCAAATATAGTATATATATTTTTAAATATAGCCTAAAACACGCACGTTTAAACAACAAACAATAAAATCTGAACCAGCGCTTCTGCTCCTGTATTGAGAGATAACATGCAGCGCATTTCAGTTACGATCCTGGTTCCAGTTACGGCTTTTTAAAATGTCACAAAGCGTTTTGATGTGGTTTTGAACGAAATATTGAAGTTTATAATTAAGTATTTTGACACACCACGCCTAGTGCGTATTCTAAAATGGGGTTTTCTTCTGCCACTGAATTAAGTTCGACAAACTCAGCAGCGCGTTCACTTGAATTTATTTTTCTGCTAAAATAACTTAATAGGCTATAGCCTACTTCGTTATTTTTGGTCATACAGATAGGATATCATATTTTAAAACTGTAAAAGGTCTATTTTATTCATGTAAAGTAGGCTACACTCACAGTAGGCTAACAACAAAACGTTCTCACTCATTTGAGCGAACACACACTGGTGAAATAAATGTTTGGGCTTTTCTCAGTGAGCTTCGACATGGCCGAGTGGTAAAGCTGACGGTTCATCAATCGGCAGACCTGCGTTCAAATCCCGAACAAACATGGACTTCTGTAAAAAATCTATATATTTTTAGGCTATTAATGCAGATTTGTTTAGTTCTAAACCTCTGTTACACCACATATTTTTTTGCTTATATTTATAAAATAATATTACCATGCATTTCCATTTTACACTAAGGAACAAATAGGCTATCCAACAGAACGACTTTAGATCTGTAGCTAATAATACCAATTGTTCAAAAGCAGTTTTGTATAAAAAAAAAGATATATAGGCCTATATATATCTATATTTGTTTTATTCCCTATAACCTACATAGAGTTTTTAAAAACATGGTTTTAAGTAAAGTTTTCGACAAACGAGGCAGCGCGTTCATTTGATTTATTTTTCTCATAACAGCTAAAATAACTTAATAGGCTATAGGCCTACGTGATTTTTTTTGGTCATACAGATAAGAGTACAGTAGCCTACATCGTTCAAAACTGTAAACTTTTTTTAGGCTAATGACAAAAGTTTATATGTCGTCTCTCTCGGTCTCCGGGAACTGCGCGTCACAAAAATTAACCGAAAGCCACTTGCCTCAGCTCAGTCAAGATAGGAAATCGGCTATGTCTAAAGCCTTTAAATGTCTAAATATTTAGGTTAATAAATGTTATCTGATTATGTAATCCATATGAAAACGAGAGGTACAGAGAATCTGCTCAAATATGTTTATGATGTGATTGTGAGCGCCTCGCAATGAGAAAATGACAAGGTGAAAATCTCGTTTAATTAAATGTAGAGACTAAATCGCCCTGAATTAAAATGTAAAAACAGATCAAATCATTTATTCGTCGAAGTGTTGCTATATTGTTTCATTTAAAGTTCATAATTATTATCTAAATGTTATTTAGTTTATCAGCAGTAGGCTACCACGAAGCACCGATATTTATTTGAATAATAATAATTTAAAAAATAACTAATTCACATTTTGCATGCCTGGACCCAAAGATCCCTGTAGAATTTAATATTGAGTTGAGCATTTTGTTCATGACAACAAAATGAACATGCGTTTGAAGATTAGGCTATATTTAGTTTTGCTTGGAAAAAGCTGGCCCAAACCAGTTTTATTTCTTAAATTATTTAAATAATGAAATATTTAGTAATAAACTTTTATGACAGAAATACCACATGTAGCTTAAATCATTTAATTCTTTCATTATCAACACTTTAATAGCCTATAATGCTAGAAGAGCGATTTAAGTGTGAATTGCGACTTCTCTTTATTTTAAGTCAGACTCAGACTCAGAGAGCCTGTGGGGGGTTTGGAGGGACAGACAATAGGTGTTAATGTTCCTCATTCATATGGAGAGTGTCGGATAGCCAGCCCGATGGCAAAGGCAAAATTATTTTAAGGATAGGCTACATCTCTCGATGTGTCCCCATATTTGATTAAATTATAAATATTGTTGTTTATTTATTGTAGCCTATTTAAAGTGTTTTCACCACACAAATTTAAATTGAAGTGTTCAATCCAGTTGTTTCAACTGGTTCTGTAGAGTTTAAGAATGTTTGAGCAAGGGAGACTAAATAAACTTGCTGAGATCCAGCGCGAGAGAGGCAAAACTCATGTCTTTAATTTATGTTGCTTTGGACTATTTTCGATTTGTACCGTTTCGTTTAATTTAGCTGCAATTTCTTTGGCAAAACAAATTTAAAATGTAGCAAGAATAAGATTGTGTGTTTCTTTTTTGCATGGAAATAAAGTCTAAATGCAAGTTAGGTTGCCACCGGTCCCGGTTTTACCGGGATTGTCCTTCTTTTTAATAACCTGTCCCGGGAAATTTAAGCACTCTCCCGGGACAATGAATGTCCCTGTTTTCGAAAGGCTACGTGAATATGTAAGTTCAAACCATAGACTGTAGGTTCAAACTGTGTAGCGCGCGCGGCCGCTTGCACGGCAGAGAGCAGAGAGAGGGAGAGACAGAACACCGGCTAGATCCCCCCTAGATGGTAGTCGCCGCTCAAAGTGTGGGGCGCGCCCTTCTATGGGTGGGAAATAGCCTAGAGAAGTGACAGGTTGGGCGCGCCAACGGGAGGAACTTTTCCTTTTTATGCCTTTATATCTTTATTCGTTCAAGGCGAGTCTACATCGCATCTTCATCTTTGCAGCGACGCAGAAAACACCAGTTTATTAATAAACAATTAAATGTCACCTTGCTATTTTTGTCTCCGGCTCGTGCGCTTGAGTGCAGCTTTATAACACTCACTCATTACCCTGTATAGCCTATTTAAGTTATTAAATCAATATAAAGGGGTGATTTGTCCACTGATGGCTTAAATAAACAACTAGGCTACTAGTTGACTAGAAAAAAACTAGTCGGAGACAGCATGAGCGCGCGACCCTGAGCGGAATGAGCGAGCCGAGGAATATCCAGAAATGCTCACATGCTCTGATCGGAACAAAGGAATTTTGACATAATTAATCATTAGTTTATATCTCATGCACTGCCCATAATTTTAATCCCATATCAAACACATTAGCCTATGTTATGTCTGTTTGAATTTTTTAATTTTTTTGTCTTGCCAAATGGATTTCTCTTCTTTTCTTTTTTAACATTTTGACACAGCAGCACTTTTATTTTCTCTATTTTTGTTTTTGTTTGTTTAGTTTGTATTTAGATACTAGCCTACTTGTTACTTCAATAAATTGGAACATTTTAAGCTTGTTGCGTATTTCATTAGCATTGTGTTGGGGCGATGGGGGGCAGTGGGGCTTGAAAATTATGAGTCTATCCATCGGGTGCAGAAAAAAGATTGCATGTGTGTGCTAGTGTGCGTGTGTTTATGAAGCGAATGTAAGAAGCCCCCCCTTACAACCCCCCAGCTCTACTGTAGCAATGTTGTAATATGCCATTGATTATAAAAAAAACGCTTGACTTTAAATAAATAAACAGTTAATAAACTCGCAAATAAACAGTCAACTATTTAAGCATCAAGAACGGTTTAAAGATTAATGCTGTCGGCCAACATGTTGTTATATTGAGATTCGATCTCGGGCCTCTTGGATCTCCGTGTCGTTGCGTTAACCACAGAGCCACCGCCTGAACGTTTACGTCAACGTCTTATACTCTTCCAAACCCTTGATGTAGCCTAATATGTTTCTATTGCAATGTTTTATATTGAAATGTTTTCATTATTTATTCAATTTAATTTAAGTATTGTGATGAATTATTTTAACTACATTTCACTTAAATGCATCTGCTACCAGCTTTCAATCGCTCTGAATGAACCGCGACGCAGCGGCAGATTACGCAATAGAGAGAATAAACGGACACTTTTCAAAGTCTGTGATTGTAGCGCCTCTTAGCGGTTAAAGGCAGCAAATACACCCCGAATTTCACCGCCGCGGCAAAGCGGCGGCGTTTGAAAGTATTATTCTGGTTGGTAACCTACTGTATGTGTTACACTAGTCTACACTAACCACAGCCTCCAAAGCACCGCTGTAGGTCGACTCTCCGATGCTGGACTGGAGAGCCATCAAATAATGTCGGTGACAGGCCATCGATGCGTTAAAAGACAAGAATTGGCCTTCGAAAACTTTTTTTAAAAGGTACATCTTGAAAAATATTTAGAAAGGTGAGGTGTGAAGAAATATAGTATGGTACTCCATACTTTTGATCGATAAGACATCTTTTCATTTACTGCTACAAACTGATAACGGTCAGATAAGTATGATTTAAACCATGCTAATGCAATTCCACTAATGCCAACATAATTTTCAGGTCTATTTAAAAGAGTGTTGTGGTCAATAGTATCAAATGCAGCACTAAGATCGAGTAACAATACAGATACAACCACGATCGGATAAGAGCAAATCATTTGTGATTCTGAGAGCTGTCTCAGTACTACAGTATGATACGATCTAAATCCTGACTGAAAATCCTCACAGATACCATTTCTTTCTAAAAAGGAACATAGTTGTGAGGATACTGCCATTTTCTAGTATCTTTGACAGAAAAGGTAGATTCGGGATCGGCCTGTAATTGACTAATTTTGTGAAGTTGTTTAATCATAGCCAGCTTTAAAGTTTGTGGTATGTATCCTAATGACAAAGATGAATTAATGATATTAAGAAGAGGATCTATGACCTCTGGAAGCATATAGCTTAGTTAGGTATAGGGTCTAACATAAATGTTGTCGGTTTAGATGATTTAACGAGTTTAGAAAATTCTTCCTCTCCTATACCAATAAATAATTCAAATTTTTCCTCAGGGATACTACAATGCTCTGCCTGATACTGTAGTAGACGGTTGCATAGTTAAAAGATTGATAATTTCAGGGAGAGAATTATAAGTAAAGAAGTTCATAAGTTCATAATTGCTTTGCTGCTTGGAAACGTCTGGGGTTGAAGTTTTATTTTTCGTTAATTTAACCACTGTTTCAAAAAAATACCTAGGGTTTTGTTTTGTTTATTTTCTTTTAATAGGGTTGAAAAATAAGCAGATCTAGCAGCTTTTAAGGCCTCTCTGTATGCAATTGTGCTCTCTTTCCATGAAATGCGAAATACCTCTAGTTTTGTTTTCTTCCAATTTTTTTCTTCCATTTTTCTGGCTGCTCTCTTAAGGGCCTAAATGTGCTTGTTGTACCACAGCACTAGACTATCTCTTTAATTTTCTTTAAGCGCAAAGGGGCAACTGTGTCTAAAGTGCTGGAAAAGAGAGCGTCAAAAGTTTCTGTCGCAATATCGAAGTTCTAAGCTATCTGGGATGCTGAGGAGATGAAACCGATCAGAAATATGATTAATAAAATGATCTTTAGTGGCAGAAGTGATGGGTCTAACATATTTGCAACACAGAGTCGACTTTACAGCCCTTGGCTAAATGAAGTATACACGAGACTAGATCTGAGATGTCATCACTCTGCTGTAAAATTTCAATGGCATCAACATTGATGCCGACATGAATAATAATCTTAGAGAATTTCCGATTAGAATTAGCCAGCACTTTTAAATTTGCTTTGATGTCAGGTGCTCGGGCTCCCGGCAAACATGTGACTATGGTGGCTGGTGTCTTTCTTTTTACGTTCCGTGTAATAGAATTGCCAATAACTAAGGCACATTCAACAGGATTCTCAGTGGGATTTTCACTGAGAGGGAGGAACCTGTTAAATGTTGTTATCGGAACGGAAGAGCGCGTGTTTTGTCCCATGACTACAGCGTCTCACGGTCACACAGTTGCCCTGCTGCATGGGCTCTACAGCCGGAACCGAATAATGTACAGAGTTCACTAAGCTAGTCGCATCCAAAGCAGTATCTAAAGCCCTTGCACTCTTACTATCCTCGATTTAAAGATTGGATGTGTGTCTCTAGTTCTGAAATCTTGTGGACTTGAGTCGCATGACTTGGACTTGACTTGGACTTGAGTCCCAAATTTGATGACTTGCGACACCAATTGACATAATCAAAGATGACTTGTGACTCGACTTAGACTTTGACAACAATGACCCGCGACTTGACTTGGACTTGAGCCCTGTGACTTGGAAAGACTTGACCTACCTTCTAAAACCACAGATCAGAGTTGTAATAATCACTGTAGTATAGCACTGTATCATTGACGCATGATCACAGCGCTGATTAGCGCTGCTTTCGCACGTTTAGCACTGAGCCAGAGAGTGCGTTCAGCAGCGCTTGTCAGTTGTCATTTATCACACGTTCAGACAGTTTTCAACCAAATAATGTTTGTTTTTTTCTTTTTCAGGGATTTAAATACACAAGTACTAGCGAACCATTTATAATTTGAGAAAAAAAAACGCACTGATGTGCAAGTAAGCGGAAATAAATAAAAAACCTTTCAAATATAATTTTGAGACATGTTTTTTCCCCTCCACAACAAACGCACATTTTAACCTATAGATAACTATAAAGTCTTCTCCCTGTTCACCAGCCACTCACTTTCATGTCTTTCGGGAGAAATGGATGGATTTACGTTTTGTAAGTGACAGGCACGTTACCGCAAAAAGTATCACGTGGCGCTCGATACGTCGCCATGGAAATAGGAATGTTCTACAATTACTGTCGCGTTAACAAAATATTTAACCAGGGACTCAATATTTTAAACTTGATGTGTAGCATGTTTCCTCTCTCATTTGTAAAATGTGGTAGCCAAACTGAACCAATTTCGAGCCGACGTCACAGTTACGTCACGGCGCTAGCTGGAGGCAAAACGAAGGGAAAACTGCAGGCGGTCAATACAAACCAGCACAGATTCGGCTACATAATAAGGAGCTTAAATTGTTGTTGTTATTATTATTATTATTATTATTATTATTAAATGTCATCTTGTTGTGTTGTTGGGTGCAAGAATCAATGAAAAATGAATATGCTGTATCTGGAATTTTTATTTCTAGAAAATATTCACATCATTAAAATTGCACCGTAATGTCACTCTTTACATTGTCGTCTTCTTGGCGCTGGCTAGGCAGAACTACGGATCGTACCACACAAGTCTTGTACATGACCATTCAGCACATAGTTATAGGCATCTAAAGATGTATATGCCCTCAGTTTCTCTTTACACTCGGTTTCTCTATCGGATAGGTGTAGAAGTCAGGCCACTCAACTGAGGTAACGTTAATCCTGTCAGATCGTCCATTGAGTGAGCGTGTAACTGCTACGGGTCAGCCAATCTGGTTCCGTCCGTTAAAATTAACTTTTGCAAATAACAATCGCGGTCCTGGACAGTGAGTGACCTTGCATATTAAGATAAAATCGGATTTTCTTCAGTCATTGTTAAAAAACAAGCTAACAAAACTTGCATGCTACGTTAGGGAAGCGGCCAGAGGGATCGTTCTGCCACCACCTAAGCTCCGCCCACAGAAAAACGTCACCATGTATACCAACTGAAAATTGGTCTATAGTAGCAGTTATTTCTTATGCATCTGTGTTTCTCACAGATGTTTTTTTCTTAGGTTTATTTTAGGTTCTAAATAATGGCTTGGAATAGACACATTCTCTCACACATACAAAATGTGTAGCAGTTATTTCTATTAAATGACTTTGCTTGGGTTACCAATAAAAAAAAATGTTTTCACTGCCTTTTCCGTGTTTTGTCACACGTAAGAACAATGCCTAAATTGAACTGAGATAGATGGGTGTCCTTAGCAGTTCAATTTCAAATGTATTGCGATAAAATTTTCACTAAGTCATGAACATATTTTAAAGGGTAACTAAAGCCTAAAACAACTTTTTTTTTAGTTAATGATCTGTAAGACCGGGGCTTTATTAATGCTGTTCATTGATTCAAGTAATTTATTTGACATTTGGGTATAAAGTGTTTAATTCTATAGGTATAAAAACGTCTGATTGCTGCCCTCTTCAGGTTGAACGTAGGCTACTGCAGTTAAATTTTCCTATTGGAAGTTGTGGTGCCCTGTGACGTAAGCAGGCACCAGCTAACCACTCCCTTGTCTACAGAGAGACGCGTCTCAAGTGCACCCCCCCCCCCCCCCACTAGACTCTGCCCACTTTTCCAGCATTTTTCGAATATTGTCAGTGGGTGGAGTCAGGCTCTGACCAGGGATTTAAGCAGTGTTGTGCTAGTTACTAAGAAATAGTAACTAGTTACAGTTACATGGTACTTCATTCAAAATGTAACTCAATTACTTTGTTGATTACTTACACCAAAAAGTAATGGAGACCAGCACAAACTAAATATATCACAAGGATTTCTGAGGTGACTCACTATGCTGACTCGCGATCTTCGCAGTAGACGCGCCAGAGAGAAATGCACATTTCATAATAATAATAATAATAATTCATTACATTTTATATAACGCTTTTCTCTGCACTCAAAGCGCTTTACATATGAGGAATCTCCTCAACCACCACCAGTGTACAGCATCCACCTGGATGATGCAACGGCAGCCATATTGCCACATATAGGAGACGGAGTGATGAAGCCAATTGGTGTATATATATTAGGGCCGGGACTTTAACGCGTTAATTAAGATTAATTAATTACAGACTTTAACGCGTTAATTAACACAAATTATTTTAATCGCACTTGTTTTTGCACCGTGGAACGTTTCTCACTGGATGAGTTACGGCGGACCGATTATACTGGAGCACCAACTAGCGTTCATGATGATGTAGAGATCGCTTCATTAGCCGCTTTCCGACCAAGTAGTTATAGGAACTTAGTTATAGGAACTGTCCACTTCTAAACAGTTCTAAGAACTACTCTCCCCCAAACGTTTTGCTGTTTGCGTTCGCACTGGCCAAGTGGCCATAGGAACTGCAGGAGGGGTAAGGGAGTGACGCAAGCACGGCGGCAGCGGTGCCACATACAACAACAACAACAACAACAACAAACCAGCATTTCAGGCTATCGCAATGTTACTGTTCTGCCTTGCCGGGACCTTAATAACGGAGTAGATAGCCTAGATCGCTTTTATTTGGTTGGCCCCGTGGATGGGACATTTTGTTATAAAATACGAACGGATGGAAGTATTACTATTACTATTAGTGTAAGCTATTGCTACACTTAATGGCAAAAATTACACTGGTCTGCTGGACTTGGTTGAACAAAAATAAACAATATGTTTATACGGGGCGGCAGTGGCTCAGTGGTTCATGTAGATTGTCTACAAATCGAAAGGTTGGTGGTTCAATCCCCGGTTCCACCTGACCAAGTGTCGAAGTGTCCATGAGCAAGACACCTAACCCCAGCTGCTCCCGACGAGCTGGATGGCGCCTTGCATGGCTGCCGTCGCCCGTCGGTGTATGAATGTGTGAGTGAATGGTGAATGAGAGGCAACATGTAAAGCGCATTGGTGGCCATTGGTCTATGAAAGCGCTATATAAATGCAGTCCATGCAGTCCATTTATGTTGTTGCTTAAGCTTATGTATTCAGTCATTATTCAATGGTAAGCTATACTAAAAATCCATGTGGAAAAAATTACTTCTCACCGTTCTCAGGTCAAATATTTATGCGATTAAAATGCGATTAATTTCGATTAATTAATTACAAAGCCTCTAATTAATTAGATTAATTTTTTAAATCGAGTCCCGGTCCTAATATATATATATATATATATATATATATATATATATATATATATATATATATAATATATATATATATATATATATGTATATGTATATGTATATATATGTATATATGTGTGTGTATATGGGGATTATTAGGAGGCCATGATGGACAGAGGCCACTGGGCAAATTTGGCCAGGATGCCGGGGTTACACCCCTAATCTTTCGAAAGACACCCTGGGATTTTTTGTGACCACAGAGAGTCAGGGCCTCTGTTTAACGTCTCATCCGAAGGACGGTGCTCTTTGACAGTATAGTGTCCCCATTACCATACTGGGGCGTTGGGACCCACACAGTCCACAGGGTGAGCACCCCCTGCTGGTCTCACTAACACCTCTTCCAGCAGCAACCTGGTTTTCTCAGAAGGTCTCCCATCCAGGTACTAACCAGGCTCAGCCCTGCTTAGCTTCAGTGGGCAACCAGTCTTGGGATACAGGGTGATATGGCTCTTGGTTATAATTCATACGGATTACATAAGCAGAGAGCAGTCTGTAGTTTGTTTTCTTTCGTTTTGAATTGTTCTGTTTAAACGTAGACATGTCTGTGAGGCAAGTAGGTTACCTTATACGCTGAGTTTTGGTTCGTTTATGAGACGAGCTCCAGTTCACGCGCTGGCGCCTCTGTTTCATGATTATCTATCGTCTGGTATATTTACTTCTTATTTATTAAATCCAGGCAATTGGTTGATGAAACATTGATTAAAATTAAGATAACATTAATACAAAACGAAATTCACTTTAAAGAAAGGTTTTGTGCTTTCTGTTTGATGTCTCTGAAAGTGGCACTAAAAGATGCTTTAAAACTTTCACAGAGCGCTCACGTCCGGAACAGAGAACTGTCACGTCCGTAACATTGTTTTTTCCTCATAAATGCGAACACTAAACAAAATAAAACAAGATATTTTGTTCTGTGGAGACTGCGAGCCAACCCTTCTTCATCTGGTGGGTAGTATTACTTTGGTTTGCGCAGTGTAATTCACAGAATTACTAAACAATATTTTAGGCCTATAATATTCAACCCGTATAAATGTGCATTTTCTAAGCTTAGAAAATGTGCAAAATTCATTTGATTCTATCATAATGTAACATTATTGTGAAATAGATTTATTTATAGGCTATTTGCTATTAGTATAGTAAATCCTTATGTTTTTATCCAACTAGGCTATGTGTGGGCCTTATGTAAAATACGGGACAAATCGCGTCCCTTATTGATTTGATAAAGGTAGCATCATTTTACTTGTAAATACGAGACAACTCCGTATTTTAAGGGACGGGTGGCAACCCTACCACCAATCCTACAATGCGTCGCTGCTGTAAACAGTTTAGGCTGTAGGCTACACTTCAGCTAAAATTAATTAATTTAAAAAAATAAGAGACAACGCACCATATGGTAACAGTAAAGGAGTTAATTTATTTAAAAAGTAATGCGTTACAGTATGAGTTAGTCAAAAGTAACTGCGTTACAGTGGGGTTTAGTTACCCTTTAAAAGCCTTCCTGATATAAATTATATACATTTCATTTACTATAGTAATTAACACAGACTAATTTTGTGCAAAAAGCACTAATGATTTAAGACTTGAAGCTTAAACTCGAGGACTTGCAACTTGACTTGGCAAGTGCCTGTCTTGACTTGGGACTTGTCTGTCTTGACTTGGGACTTGACTTGTGACTTGAAAAACAATGACTTGGTCCCACCTCTGGAGAATGCTATACTATACATGTGACATGAAGTGGAAGTGACAATAACAGGAGAAGACATTACTCACAGTGTTTGTTGAATGATTCTACTTACCACAGTTGCTTGATTAAAAATGACGGCAATGGATGGCAGGCAGGTTAACAGGCTAGTGAGATACTAGTGTGTTGTGTTATTGCTAATGATTTAGATTAAAGCTAGCGATGTCAGATTAATGTGATGAGCAATATTAGACCATATAGATATTTAGATATGTTGATGAATAAGTTAAATTTAGCAAATAAGAGCAGCAAGGAATTCCTTGCTGCTCTTATTTGCTAAATTTAACTTATTAATAGAAATAGAGATTCAAACCGAAAACTATATGGAGGTTACAGACGCAGACCAGCAGCAAGGCAGACAGGAGCAATCGATTAAGTTGAAAGTCTGTGAACTTGAGATCGATATGACACCTCTTCATTTACTGCTACAAACTGATAACGGTCAAACAAGTATGATTTGAACCATGCCAATGCAATTCCACTAATTCCAACATAATTTTCGAGTTCATTCAAAAGAATGCTGTAATCGCTAGTATTAAATGCAGCACTAAGATCCAGTAACACTAATACAAACATGATCGGATAAGCGCAAATAATTTGTAACACTAATGAGAGCAGTCTCGGTACTATGATATGGTCTAAGTCCTTACTGGAAATCCCGGCAGATACCATTTCTTTCTAAAAACGTAACCTAGTTGTAAGGATACTGCCTTTTCTAGTATCTTTGACAGTCAATTATAGGCCAATCTCGAATCTACCTTTTTATAATTCTGTAGGATCAAGTCGTGTTTTTTTTTAATAAGAGGTTTAAAAATAGCCAGCTTAAAGTTTGGCAAAGATGAATTAATGATATTAAGAAGAGAATCTAAGAGGAAGCATCTCATTCAGTAGCTTAGTCTGTGTGGGGCAGTGGTATTCAAATGGCGAATCACTGTCCGGTTCCGGACCTTGGTTTAGTTCCATCTGGACCCGGGGGACATAAATGCTGCTCACTTTAAACTGTAGAAACAGTAAAATGGTGCAGGTCAAAACAATGGAGCAATGGAACACAAGTGTTCAGGGTCACCCATGGATTATTTTATGCTCTCATAAATATAAGTGTCTAAACTTCTAAACGAAATGAGATATTTGCAACAAATTTGACACCTGTATGGGCACACTATGAGGACACCTAATAAAAGTGGTGGAGATCAGGAAAGACGTTGCGCTAAACTGTAAAAAAAAAAAATAGAAATATTTTTCCTCAGTAAATTACCTGTATTGGCTGTGAATGGTATTTTCCATCTATGATCTAAGTGTATTTGTTTATTTGGATGCATGCAAAATGTGATGGAGATCGGACCATAGGTGGCACTATAACTGCAAAAAAAGCTTTGAAAAACATATTTCCTATGGTAAATTGCCTGTATTGGCTGTAACTGTATTGTTCCATCTATTATGTCAGTGGTTAAATGCTTGACATAAAACTTAATGTCTTTAATGCTTGTGTGCTAAAAAGGCCTAAAATGCTTGAACCCCACTAAATGCTGCTCGCAGCTTTAATTATTATTATTATTATATTATTATTATTATTATTATTATTATTAATATGCTGAGGAGATGAAACTGATCAGGAAGACTCCCTGTTACAAATATGGTAGAACTATCACTTCTGTCGCTAAATATTGCAATATTTAGCGGCAGAAGTGATCGTTCTACCATATTGTGACAGGGAATCGGTTTTGTAGCCTTGGCTAAATGATGTGAATACACGAGACTAGATGATGATCATCGCTCTGCTGCAGAATTTCAACGGCATCAACATTGATCCCATGTGACAATAATATAGCTAAAGTATGATGAGACAATGAGGGGGTCCTGACACATGTTGTCTCCAGTAGAGTTTAGAATGTCTGTAAATTCCAATCCCAATGAGTCTTTTTCATTATCTACATGGATATTAAAATCACCAACAATTAGGACTTTATATGCTGCCGGTACTAACTCCGATAGAAAATCAGCAAATTCTTTGATAAAAGTCTGTATGGTGGCCTGCATACAGTAGCCAGCACAAATTGTAAACGTGATTTATCACTTGCGCAGTATTGGCTCTTTAGGTTTAGGTTCATTAAAAAATGTAGGAAGGACATATTCTGGGTCTTAGCACTAGTTTATGATATACATTTTTGTAAGCTTTATGATATACATTTTTGTAAGCTTTATATTCTAATCGCTGACACATCAGACACTTTTGGCAGAATTCTAATGTCCTTGCGTTATTCAGCCTGAGAGTGGTGCTCTAATGATGATTGACATACTTTAGTACACACGACAAACGCATAGAATGTCATCTTAGAATTGCCTTAATGTATTTAATGCGTCCGAATGTTGTTTTTCTTAGACATTCTTAGTTATTCTTAGAACAAACATAAAACAAACGCAACAGAACTGCTGTATATAAAAGCTATTAAAATGAGCATGTTTAAACTAAAGGGTTTATACTTTAATTTGATACACTACTCCACATAGGAAGAACAGACATGCTAACTTAGAGCCCGAAGCCATTTGTTTTGAGAATAATGGCTGGCTGATGAAGTTATTGGCTGGCTAGCCGGCTCAGCCAAAACCTGCTGCAGCTGCCAAACTTTTCATAGCTGCAAATGGCTGAAAGCTGCTGAATTTATGAGAAATCTACAGACGAAGTGTAGTAAAATAAAGACCTAAATGTGTATTTCGGACTTTTTTTCACCACAAGTCTGAAAGAAGACATGTTATTGAAGACAAATATCCAAAAATCTCAAAATTGACCAGTAAAAAAACCCGTTGTTTTTGCCTGCTGTGTCTCGCCTTAATATAAACACACACTGTTATCAGTATTATTTTGGACAAAGTTTTGCACATTTCACTTCAATGTACACTGAAGCATGCGTCGTGAATTAGCGTGGAAACGGTGGTTTGTTACTGCAGTAATATCACGTTCAGTGCTATAAATCTCTCCGTTCCAGAATATTTGGTTCATAACATCAATCTTTGATTCAGGTGTTTGTGCAACCGTCCCCTGAAGATTTAACAAAAGTCTGGGTAGGCCTAAGTTAAAAAAAAAAGTAGGTAGGAATTAGGAAAGTATGTGAGAAGTGAGATCAAAATGACCTTGCTTCCTTTTTCCGCCATTTCACCTCATTTTTCCGCCATTTCAGGAAAAAATGCATCGCTTCTTTTGTACGGAAAACGAGCAATTTTAATTGGTCGTCAATTCACTGTGAGTCTGTGTACCGTAGCAGCGAGCACAAGACTGTGCTGTTATGAATCCAGTGGGAAAATAGATCTCATGTATTGTTTATATATTTCGTGTGTGTATGTCTCTATGTGATAGAATTATTATTTGATGCAAATAATTCTAGCCGCTCAGGCAAACTTTATCAGATGTCGGCTCAATTTGGCTTACGAAATTATTGGCTGGCGGCTTCGGGGTCTAACTAGTTACTAGGGGTGTAACGATACCCTCATGTCACGATTCGATACATATCACGATACTGAACTCTCAATACGATATTATTGCGATACTCCAAGACATATGATAAAAGGTTAACAAAAAATGTAAATTACTTGGCTTGGACGCTGTGCTTTTAACCCAAGGACAGGGTTCCCACACCTTGGTTAACTTCAAATTCAAGGACCTTTCAAGGACTTTCCAGGTCCAATACCCTCAAATTCAAGGACTTAATGTGGGGACACATTTCAAGTGAGAGCAAGGTTACATCGTGTTACCTTGTAAGATACATTGTTACAGTTTTCATGTGTCAAACACTGCATCATGTATTAGGAATTTCAGGCTATTTGTGCAATGTTTCAAGGTGTGTCTGTGAAACGTTGAGGGGGAAACACTTAAAGGAGTAGTTCACTTTAAAATGAAAATTAGCCCATGATATACTCACCCTGAAGCCTTATAGGTTTCAGACGAATTAAATCATAGTTATATGAATAAACACCCAGATGCTTCTGAGCTTTATAATGACAGTGGATTGCAACCATCAGATTGAAGCTCAAAAATGCATCCATCCATTATAAAAGAACACGACACGGCTCCAGGGGGTTGGACTATCCACGATACATATTGTCACTATCCACGATACGTATTGTTGCATTTTTGTATTGCGATATATTGTGGCACGATATATTGTTACACCCCTACTAGTTACTGACCTGATGCAAACACAGCTGAAGCGGACTGAAAGCGTCTTGTTCTGGAGTCGGTTTTGCAGCCTTAGCTAAATGCTGCGAATGCACGAGACTAGATAATTACTGTGTATTTCCCTGCATTTATGACATATGAAAATGACATGTCTAGCATTCTCTGTCAGCGATGGCGTCGCACAGTTACAAACACTTTACAGTTTTACTTCGTAAAAAGGTATGTTGTAATGGAAAGAATGATGCAGGAACCGGTGAATGCTTAACATACTTTAATTCCAAAATAAACAAACACAAAATAAAAGTACCTTTATCCCTCACAGATGAATGCCACACACACATTAAATAAAAACAAGACCAGTACGGTGCACAGGTGACCCTCATCATCAATCATGCCTTGTGCTGTTCTCTCACGGCTCTCTGACCTGCCCTGCTTGCCACATATGAGGGTACTCCCGAGACTGCTCTCTCCCACACCCACCCCCCAGTCACTGCGGCCGTGGCACCTGGGAGTAAGGACAGGCGAGGCAGAAGAAAAAGAAGACGGAAGCATGAGGAGCTAAAGAGGGAAAAAAATATCTTGGTCCCGGACACACTGCGGCTCGGTTCTCAACCAGCCGAGAGGCTCTCACTCGCGGTCCCAAGCGATGGTTCTGGGCGCTCGTTGGACAGCTCGTCACTCCACATGGTACTCATCATCACTGGCCACATGGCGTTCTCTCATGGCTCCCAGCCCCGCCCTGCTTGCCGCATGCATGACGTCTTACGGCTCAAAACAATAGCAAAACATACAAAAAAGATGCAAACAGGTGTTTGCTTTAACCATCGAATATGTGCAGAAAAGCAAAAAAATAACTTTTTTCATAAAGTAAAAGTTTAGATTTAGACCTCAGCAATGTTATGATTTGACACCTGGAAGCAGTTAAATAGGGAAATATTTGTGTACTAGCAAATAACACAGACTTTCTTTTTCTTTAGGTTGTGCAGAATACAGAGCCAGCAGTTCATGTGAGAGGCCAGGAGCCCCTTACTGCCTCAATGCTGGCAGCTGCACCATTAAAGGAGCAGAAACAACTCCTGGGTATTTTACACATACTGTATGGTCAATTAAACATTAGGTTTGAAGATGTGAGCATTTTGAATAATTGTATCTCATCAAAGTGATGGTGACTTGAAATAGCAATACTCTTCAGTTGAGAGGGTATTACTAGAAATAGTACAGCAGGGGTGTCTAAGGGACACTGTCCTGCAGAATCTGTCTAGCCCCAATTAGACACCTGAACCAAGTCCTTCAGGACTTACTAGAAACTTATAGGCAGGTATTTTGTGACCAATTGAAGCTAAACTCTACAGGGATTTGGCCCTCTATGACCAGGATTGTACACCCGTGTAGTACAGTGAATGCATCGAATAAACTACTTTGTTCTGTAGTACTGTAATATTTATACAATGAAAACGAATACATTCATCCCCTTTATAAGCAATACTGCTGGAAAAAGTAAAGAAAAAGATTAGAGCGTGCTGACACTTTACAGTGTATGACTATTTAGTGAAAAGCAGCAGTTATTGTATGGCTTCAAAAGACTTGTAGTACGTAGAACTTATGTGCTTTGTTCCATCATATTGTAATTAAAATGACTAAATTGTTTGCATCCCATACAGGTGAGCGGCTGTATCCTCTTATCCAGGCTTTGCATCCTGCACTTTCGGGAAAGATCACAGGCATGCTTCTGGAGATTGACAACTCTGAACTACTGCACATGCTTGAG
Source organism: Chrosomus eos (assembly GCA_036326025.1). Classification (NCBI taxonomy): domain Eukaryota; kingdom Metazoa; phylum Chordata; class Actinopteri; order Cypriniformes; family Leuciscidae; genus Chrosomus; species Chrosomus eos. The sequence continues at coordinate 11,203,526 of CM070836.1, read as the reverse complement.
TCTCCGGAGTCCCTGGACTCTAAGGTTCCACCAGTCAAAACTAATACTCAAACGGATCTCTGAGACTGCATCTTTACTGGCTTTTTGTTTGTTCATTGTGACTTTTTTTTGTATTCTTTAGGTTGAGGAGGCAGTAGCAGTACTTCAGGCTCATCAAGCCAAGGAACTGTCAACTAAGTGAGGAAGCTCTGTAAGGCAGGTAATCTGTTTAGTCTTCTATCGTAATATTTGTCCTTACTCAAATGTGCTACTAATTGGCATTGCACATGAGTGTCACACAAATGTTGACCATTTTTATTTAATTTTTGCAGACATGCAACTGAAGGTCTGTGAATGTTGTTCCAGAGAATGGGGGGAAAACCATTGAAAACAGCACTTCAGATTCATGTTATTTAATCCATGGTTTGCACACTGCAAATGTCCTTTTTCTCCACAATGTTAAGTTTGTTCTGATTTTGTTTAAAAAAGAAAAAAAAGAAAGAAAAACAGGAAAAAAAGACAAAGGCTAAAAAATATTTTTTTGAAATTTCTGTGTGCAATAAAATGATCCTGGCTTAATAGACATGCAAATGGAGTTTATTATAATTTTTGTTTTATGTGGGAATATTTTTTTTTTCCTGAGATTTTTATTTCAATAAAATAGAGATGAAAAGAAAAAAAAGTGTACACATTCAAAAATACATAAATTAATATCTAAAATATAAAGTCATGCCTTAAATTAATTCTAGTAGTAGGTGTGGCAAGCAGGACGAGGTCGAGGGCCATGGGAGAAAGGCACGAGGCCGGTGCCGTGATTAATGATGAGCGACACCTGCCCGACGCACCATCTCGTATCTCTCACAGAGGAGCGGAACCATAAAAGGAGGAGCGACGACAGTGGAGATCAAGAGGCCAGGCCTGGATTTTACTTTCGTTTTTGTATTAGTTTATTAATTATTAATAAAATATAATTAAACAACATATAATTGTTGGTTTGGTGTGTTTGAGTGCTTATTGTTACAATTAAACAGCAAAAGTTCAGTGACAGTATTTGCTTTCTACCATGCACAAATAAAAATGATACTGACATAATGACATACAATAAATATGGAAAATTGAACTACACGATTCAGGGAGCAGGCTTCACAGTGAACTCCGATAAAACGCTACGCTTGAGCAAACAGTTTGTGAATAGGCTACTAATGATGACCATGAAAGAGACTGTGAACGCATTGAATGGGATATGTTTAGTTGGGGAATAGCATAGGCTACTATTAATCAAATTGAACTTCGCGTCCCCAGTTGGTTGGTAAAGAACGACACCAGTTTGGCTGCTTTGTACATTTCTTGCCATCACAAACACAGTAAAGATGTTGGAGGTCAATCTCAAAATGTTATGTTGACTTGCTGCTCTGAACATATTCAGTTGAAATATGAAATATATGAAGTAGGGATATTCATTTAAAAAATGTTTCTGATTGACAGCGGATGCTTGTTAACCAGTCATCATCAGTTAACTGGCATGATTGGAAGGTTAGATTAGAATTAAATGCAATAGATAAGTGACCCATTCAAATATCTAAAAAAATGCAGTTCTTTTCCTCAATGATTCTGCTTGTTAAAGAATAATTCTGGTATTTAGCACTTTGAGTCTATTTTCTAGTTTGTTTTGGATGAACTAGAGTGGTGGACTTAGAAATTTTGACAATGTGTCCTGTCTTGACTTTTTGACTATTTTAGGATCGCCTCTGACCGCTTCAGAGTGGCTGTCTACAAGCATACTCAAACATGTCCTTAAAACAACCCTTAACGTTAGTTTTCAAAACTGTGACAATCACCGAGTGTAACGGTCACCAGCTGGAGTGCCCTGGACAAACTACATTTCCCAATTCCCACTGCCCGGACTCATTACTGATTGCATCACACCTGTGTCTCATCACTGATTGCATCACACCGGTGTCTCATTACCCTGTTAGTCTCTGTCTATTTATACCATGTTCACTCATTCACTCACTGCGAAGTTTTGTATGTTTGTCACACTGCATTTCCGAGCGTTTCTCCCTGGTTCCCTGTTTCCCGGTTTTTGGATTCTCTGCCTGTTCCCTGGATTTCTCTTTTGCCTCTGACCCCTGCCTGTTTTGTTTGTTTGTTTAGTTTGTTTGGACTGCTTACTGTGTTTTGACCTTTTGCCTGTACTTTGGATTACGCCTTTGGATTGCCCACAAATAAAGCTGCATTTGGATCTCAACATCAGTCTCTGAGCAGATTCGTGACACCGAGTGGTTAGTGGTGTTCGTTGATGATTAAAAACAAATATATCGGCACAATGTATGCTTTCAATCTGTGTTATTTGCTATAGTGAAACTATTTTTTCAGATACCTCACAACCACGTATTCTTCCGCTGGATATTTGAGTGAAGCGTTAGCACACTCCCGACCACTTGATGGCGACAACCACTTTGCCGCAGTTGCTCTGCTCACGCTAGCCTTCTGAGAGAAGGAGAACCGAGCGAAAAGACTACAACCAAATGTAAACAGACCCCTTTAGGTATCTGGTAGGGCAGTAATATCAAGGAGCACTGAGTCCTTCAACAGATGTCAATGGGATTTTAAAAAATGCCAAATAAAACACGACAGAAACTGTATTTTGCTATGCTACTGTAGTTTTGGAACATCAACGAACACCACTCGGTGAGTGTCACAGTTTTGAAAACAAACGTTAAAAAGAAAGACTAGTTAGAAAGAAAGATCAGTTAGAAAGAAAGAAAGAACGATTAGTTAGAAAGATAGATTAGTTAGAAAGAAAGAAAGATTAGTTAGAAAGAAATTATTTAGAAAGAAAGATTAGTTAGAAAAAGAAAGATCAGTTAGAAAGATAGATAAGTATGAAAAAAAAATATTAGTTAGAAAGCAGAAAAGAAAAAGAAAAATTATTTAGAAAGAAAGATTAGTTAGAAAGATAGATAGATTAGTATGAAAGAAAGAAAGATTAGAAAGATTTGTTAAAAAAAGATTACTTAGAAAGATTATTTGAAAATAAATTATTTAGAAAAAAAGATTACTTAGAAAGAAAGAAAGATTAGTTAGAAAGATAGATATATTAGTATGAAAGAAAGATTAGATGGAAAGAAAGTTAGAAAGAAAGAAAGATTTGTTAAAAAAAGAAAAAGATTACTTAGAAAGAAAAGAAAGATTAGTTAAAAAGAAAGACTCGTTAAAATAGAAAGATATATAGATTAGTATGAAAGAAAGAAAGATTAGTTAGAAAGCAAAAAAGAAAGAAAAATTAGCAAGAAAGAAAGATTAGTTAGAAAGATAGATATAGTATGAACGAAAGCAAGATTAGTTAGAAAAAAGAAAGATTTGTTAAAAAAGAAAGATTAGTTAGTAAGAAAAATCAATTAGAAAGAAAGAAAGAATGAGTAGTTAAAGAAAGATTAGTTAGAAAGATAGACAGATTAGTTAGAAAGAAAGATAGAAAAATTAGTTAGACTAGTTATAAAAAAAGATCAGTAAGAAAGAAAGATTAGTTAAAAATATAGATTAGTTAGAAAGAAAGATTAGTTAGAAAGAAATTATTTAGAAAGAAAGATTAGTTGGAAATAAATTAGTTAGAAAAAAAGATTAGTTAGAATGATAGATAGATTAGTATGAAAGAAAGAAAGATAAGTTAGAAAGCAAAAAAGAATGAGAGAAAAATTAGTTAGAAAGAAAGATTAGTTAGAAAGATAGATTAGTTAGAAAGAAGGAAAGATTTGTTAAAAAGAAAGAAAGATTACTAAGAAAGAAAGATTAGTTAGAAAGATAGAAAAATTAGTTAAGAAAAACGGTAACACTTTATTTGAAGGGGTGTGCATAAGACTGACATGACACTGTCATAAACATGACATAACACCTGTCATGAACATGAAGGAGTCTTTATGAATGTTTATGACTGTTGTCATTAAGTGTCATTCGGTAAATTATGACACTTTTAATGCAAAGTTGACATTGTTTAAAATGTCTTTGTTATGACAACTTGACATTACCCAAGACAAAAATGTCTTGATTATGACAACTTGACATTAATAAAGACAGAAATGTCTTTGTTATGACAACTTGACATTAACCAAGAAATCATAACCTCTCAACCTGTCACAACTTTGGCCGTCATGACACCATTATAACTGTGTCATGAATATTACCTGTCCTCAAGTAAAGTGGAACACATTGTACTAGTTATAAAGATGTCATTAAGGGTTATTACACAGCGAAATGGTTTAAGTTTGATAATTAGACCTGTTATGACATATTTGTGACAGGTTGACAGGTTATGATTTCTTGGTTAATGTCAAGTTGTTATAACAAAGACATTTCTGTCTTTGTTAATGTCAAGTTGTCATAATCAAGACATTTTTGTCTTTGTTAATGTCAAGTTGTCATAACAAAGACATTTTTGTCTTTGTTAATGTCAAGTTGTCATAACAAAGACATTTTAAACAATGTCAACTTTGCATTAAAAGTGTCATAATTTACCGAATGACACTTAATGACAACAGTCATAAACATTCATAAAGTCTCCTTCATGTTCATGACAGGTGTTATGTCATGTTTATGACAGTGTCATGTCAGTCTTATGCACACCCCTTCAAATAAAGTGTTACCAGAAAAACTAGTTAGAAAGAAAGATCAGTAAGAAAGAACGAACGATTTAGTAAGAAAGAAAGTTTAGTTAGAAAGATAGATAGATTAGTTAGAAAGAAAGAAATTATTTAGAACGAAAGATAGAAAAATGAGTTAGAAAGAAAGACTAGTTAGGAAGAAAGATCAGTTAGAAAGAAAGATTAGTTAGAAAGAAAGCAAAAAAGAAATAAAGAAAAATTTGTTAGAAAGAAAGAAAGATTAGTTAGAAAGATAGATAGATTAGTATGAAAGAAAGAAAGATTTGTTAAAAAAGAAAGAAAGATTACTTAAAAGAAAGAAAGAAAGATTCATTGAAATTAGAAAAGAATTGTTTAGAAAGAACGAAAGAAAGATTAGTTGAAAAGAAATTATTTAGAAAGAAAGATTAGTTAAAAAGAAAGAAAGCAAAAAAGAAAGAAAAATTAGTTAGAAAGAAAAAAGATTAGTTAGAAAGATAGATTAGTATGAAGAAAGGAAGATTAGTTCGAAAGAAGAAAGATTTGTTAAAAAGAAAGAAAAATTAGTTAGAAAGAAAGAAAAAAAGATTAGTTTGAAAGATAGATAGATTAGTATGAAAGAAAGAAAGATTGGTTAGAAAGAAAGATTAGTTGAAAATAAATTATTTAGAAAGAAAGATTAGTTAGAAAAAAAGAAAGATTAGTTAGAAAGAAAGAAAAATTATTTAGAAAGAAAGAAAGATTAGTTAAAAATAAATTATTTAGATAGAAAGATTAATTCAATTCAATTCAATTCAAGTTTATTTGTATAGCGCTTTTCACAATACACATTGTCTCAAAGCAGCTTTACAGAAAGAGCATTTCAGAAATGTACAAAGAAAAATACAGTTAGTTAATCATGTATAAATTTAGGCATAACATATCGCCGGTGTTTAGTCGTCTCTTCACAGGCGTCGAGTCGTCTCTCCACAGGCGTTTAGTCGTCTCATCACAGGTGTTGGGTCATCTGAAGTCTTCGTGAGAGGCTGGATACAAACTGGAGCTGACGAACGCTATTTACCTCGGGACTAGCGTCCCGAGATAACAGCAGAAAGACAGATGGGAAATAATTAGCATAGCTGATGTTCATAATATTAATGCATTCGAACTGATTCAGAAGTAGTATAAAAGGTAAGCATTAAGTGAATGCTTGGTTAAAGAGATGCGTCTTTAATCTAGTTTTAAACTGGGACAGCGAGTCTGAGTCTCGAACAATATCAGGAAGGCTATTCCAGAGTTTAGGAGATAAATGTGAGAACGCCCTCCCTCCTTTAGTAGACTTAGATATCCTAGGAATGACCAGAAGCCTCGAATTTTGTGATCTTAAAGAGCGCGATGGATTGTAGGGCGATAGAAGGTCTGTTAAATACACAGGAGCTAAACCATTTAGAGCTTTATAAGTCAGTAGTAATACTTTGTAATTGTACGGAACTTAATAGGTAACCAGTGTAGAGATGATAAAATTGGTGTTATATGATCATATTTTCTTGATCTAGTGAGAACTCTAGCGGCTGCATTTTGGACTAACTGTAGCTTGTTTATTGAGGATGCAGGACAACCAGCATTACTACGTAATCTAGTCTCGAGGTCATGAATGCATGAACTAACTTTTCTGCATCTGAAACAGATAGCATGTTACGTAGCTTAGCAATGTTTCTAAGGTGGAAAAAGGCTGTTCTTGTAACATATGAAATATGATTTTCGAAAGTCAAGTTGCGGTCTAGCATAACACCCAGGTCTTTTACTGTAGTGGATAAAGTAACAGGACATCCTTCTAAATTAAAGTTGTATTATAAGGGATTTTGTGGGTAGTTTTTTAGACCAATAAGTAATACCTCCGTTTTATCTGAATTTAATAGCAGGAAATTACACGTCATCCAGCATTTTATATCTTTTAGACACTCTGTCAAGTTAGATAAGTTAGTGTTTTCATCTGGTCGTGATGAGATATATAATTGAGTGTCATCAGCATAACAGTGAAAATTAATTCCATGTTTTCTTATAATATTACCAAGTGGCAGCATATATATTGAGAAAAGCAGAGGGCCTAGGACAGATCCTTGCGGCACTCCATAGTCTACTGATGTTATCTTTGATTTTTCCCCATTTAAACAGACGAAATGGTAACGGTCTGATAAGTACGATCTAAACCAGCTTAATGCCTGTCCCTGAACACCAGTGTAGTTTTGTAGTCGATCTAAGAGTATTTTATGATCTATAGTGTCGAACGCAGCACTAAGATCAAGTAGAACTAGTATTGAGATACAGCCTTGGTCAGAGGCTAAGAGTAAATCATTTGTAATTTTAACTAGCGCAGTTTCTGTGCTATGATGCGGTCTGAATCCCGACTGAAATTTTTCATAGATATCATTTTCTTGCAAGAAAGAGCGCAATTGAGCGGACACAATTTTTTCTAGTATTTTAGACATAAATGGAAGATTTGAGATGGGTCTGTAATTTGCTAGGTTATTTGGATCTAATTGTGGTTTCTTAATGAGAGGTTTTATTACTGCCAGCTTGAATATTTTTGGAACGTGACCTAAAAATAAAGACGAGTTAATAATATTGAGAAGAGGCTCTTCCACTACAGGTAACACTTCTTTAAGTAGTTTAGTGGGTATTGGATCTAATAAACGTGTCACGTTTCAGTGTTTTTGAGTTATGTTTTGAGATCTTGTTTCCCCCTGTCTTTGTGGTTTTTGGTTTAGTCCTGTTAAGTTTTCCCGCTCCTCGTTTGTGTTCAGTTTTATCACCTGTGTTCTGTTAATTATTCTATTATTCCATGTGTATTTAAGCCCTGTGTTTTCCCTGAGTGTTTGTCGATCGTCGTCAATGTATGGGTGTGTGTTAACCCTGAATTCCTGGAGTTTTGTTCTTGTTTGATTTTTGGAAGTTTCATTTTGGTAATTAAAACTATTATATTGAAGCTCCCGTGTCCTCGTCTTCAGTCACCTGCACCCAACCCTGACAGAACGATCGACCTTAAAAAAAGAAGATGGAGAGCTGGAAGCAGGCCTTCGTGGGAACCCGGATGGCCATATTTCGCGGGACCCGTGGAGGTCGTAGTAGGGGATGTGATCGAGTTCTGGTGGTCCCGAGTCCAGTATGGCCTGAGCCCATCGCATGCCCGCCAAAGCCTGAGCCCATTGCATGCCCGTCAGAGCCTGACCCTTTTGACGACCTTCCGGAGGTTCTTCCCCCGGAAACCGTCCAGCCAGAGCCCGTCGCCTGCCCGCCAGAGCCTGAGCCCATTGCATGCCCGCCAGAGCCTGAGTCTGACCCTTATGATGACCTTCCTGAGCTTCTTCCCCCGGAGACCGTCCAGCCAGAGACCGTCCAGCCAGAGACCGTCCAGCCAGAGACCGTCCAGCCAGAGACCATCCAGCCAGAGACCGTCCAGCCAGAGACCGTCCAGCCAGAGACCGTCCAGCCAGAGACCGTCGCCTGTCCGCCAGAGCATGAATCCAGTTCCGAGTCCCATGATGTGCTGGCCCCGTCCAGTTCCGAGTCCCCTGATGTGCTGGCCCCGTCCAGTTCCGAGTCCCCTGATGTGCTGGCCCCATCCAGAAAAAAAGATTAGTTTGAAAGATAGATAGATTAGTATGAAAGAAAGAAAGATTGGTTAGAAAGAAAGATTAGTTGAAAATAAATTATTTAGAAAGAAAGATTAGTTAGAAAAAAAGAAAGATTAGTTAGAAAGAAAGAAAAATTATTTAGAAAGAAAGAAAGATTAGTTAAAAATAAATTATTTAGATAGAAAGATTAATTCAATTCAATTCAATTCAAGTTTATTTGTATAGCGCTTTTCACAATACACATTGTCTCAAAGCAGCTTTACAGAAAGAGCATTTCAGAAATGTACAAAGAAAAATACAGTTAGTTAATCATGTATAAATTTAGGCATAACATATCGCCGGTGTTTAGTCGTCTCTTCACAGGCGTCGATTCGTCTCTCCACAGGCGTTTAGTCGTCTCATCACAGGTGTTGGGTCATCTGAAGTCTTCGTGAGAGGCTGGATACAAACTGGAGCTGACGAACGCTATTTACCTCGGGACTAGCGTCCCGAGATAACAGCAGAAAGACAGATGGGAAATAATTAGCATAGCTGATGTTCATAATATTAATGCATTCGAACTGATTCAGAAGTAGTATAAAAGGTAAGCATTAAGTGAATGCTTGGTTAAAGAGATGCGTCTTTAATCTAGTTTTAAACTGGGACAGCGAGTCTGAGTCTCGAACAATATCAGGAAGGCTATTCCAGAGTTTAGGAGATAAATGTGAGAACGCCCTCCCTCCTTTAGTAGACTTAGATATCCTAGGAATGACCAGAAGCCTCGAATTTTGTGATCTTAAAGAGCGCGATGGATTGTAGGGCGATAGAAGGTCTGTTAAATACACAGGAGCTAAACCATTTAGAGCTTTATAAGTCAGTAGTAATACTTTGTAATTGATACGGAACTTAATAGGTAACCAGTGTAGAGATGATAAAATTGGTGTTATATGATCATATTTTCTTGATCTAGTGAGAACTCTAGCGGCTGCATTTTGGACTTACTGTAGCTTGTTTATTGAGGATGCAGGACAACCAGCTAATAAAGCATTACAGTAATCTAGTCTCGAGGTCATGAATGCATGAACTAACTTTTCTGCATCTGAAACAGATAGCATGTTACGTAGCTTAGCAATGTTTCTAAGGTGGAAAAAGGCTGTTCTTGTAACATATGAAATATGATTTTCGAAAGTCAAGTTGCGGTCTAGCATAACACCCAGGTCTTTTACTGTAGTGGATAAAGTAACAGGACATCCTTCTAAATTAAAGTTGTATTATAAGGGATTTTGTGGGTAGTTTTTTAGACCAATAAGTAATACCTCCGTTTTATCTGAATTTAATAGCAGGAAATTACACGTCATCCAGCATTTTATATCTTTTAGACACTCTGTCAAGTTAGATAAGTTAGTGTTTTCATCTGGTCGTGATGAGATATATAATTGAGTGTCATCAGCATAACAGTGAAAATTAATTCCATGTTTTCTTATAATATTACCAAGTGGCAGCATATATATTGAGAAAAGCAGAGGGCCTAGGACAGATCCTTGCGGCACTCCATAGTCTACTGATGTTATCTTTGATTTTTCCCCATTTAAACAGACGAAATGGTAACGGTCTGATAAGTACGATCTAAACCAGCTTAATGCCTGTCCCTGAACACCAGTGTAGTTTTGTAGTCGATCTAAGAGTATTTTATGATCTATAGTGTCGAACGCAGCACTAAGATCAAGTAGAACTAGTATTGAGATACAGCCTTGGTCAGAGGCTAAGAGTAAATCATTTGTAATTTTAACTAGCGCAGTTTCTGTGCTATGATGCGGTCTGAATCCCGACTGAAATTTTTCATAGATATCATTTTCTTGCAAGAAAGAGCGCAATTGAGCGGACACAATTTTTTCTAGTATTTTAGACATAAATGGAAGATTTGAGATGGGTCTGTAATTTGCTAGGTTATTTGGATCTAATTGTGGTTTCTTAATGAGAGGTTTTATTACTGCCAGCTTGAATATTTTTGGAACGTGACCTAAAAATAAAGACGAGTTAATAATATTGAGAAGAGGCTCTTCCACTACAGGTAACACTTCTTTAAGTAGTTTAGTGGGTATTGGATCTAATAAACATGTGTCACGTTTCAGTGTTTTTGAGTTATGTTTTGAGATCTTGTTTCCCCCTGTCTTTGTGGTTTTTGGTTTAGTCCTGTTAAGTTTTCCCGCTCCTCGTTTGTGTTCAGTTTTATCACCTGTGTTCTGTTAATTATTCTATTATTCCATGTGTATTTAAGCCCTGTGTTTTCCCTGAGTGTTTGTCGATCGTCGTCAATGTATGGGTGTGTGTTAACCCTGAATTCCTGGAGTTTTGTTCTTGTTTGATTTTTGGAAGTTTCATTTTGGTAATTAAAACTATTATATTGAAGCTCCCGTGTCCTCGTCTTCAGTCACCTGCACCCAACCCTGACAGAACGATCGACCTTAAAAAAAGAAGATGGAGAGCTGGAAGCAGGCCTTCGTGGGAACCCGGATGGCCATATTTCGCGGGACCCGTGGAGGTCGTAGTAGGGGATGTGATCGAGTTCTGGTGGTCCGAGTCCAGTATGGCCTGAGCCCATCGCATGCCCGCCAAAGCCTGAGCCCATTGCATGCCCGTCAGAGCCTGACCCTTTTGACGACCTTCCTGAGGTTCTTCCCCCGGAAACCGTCCAGCCAGAGCCCGTCGCCTGCCCGCCAGAGCCTGAGCCCATTGCATGCCCGCCAGAGCCTGAGTCTGACCCTTATGATGACCTTCCTGAGCTTCTTCCCCCGGAGACCGTCCAGCCAGAGACCGTCCAGCCAGAGACCGTCCAGCCAGAGACCGTCCAGCCAGAGACCGTCCAGCCAGAGACCGTCCAGCCAGAGACCGTCCAGCAGAGACCGTCGCCTGTCCGCCAGAGCATGAATCCAGTTCCGAGTCCCATGATGTGCTGGCCCCGTCCAGTTCCGAGTCCCCTGATGTGCTGGCCCCGTCCAGTTCCGAGTCCCCTGATGTGCTGGCCCCGTCCAGTTCCGAGTCCCCTGATGTGCTGGCCCCGTCCAGTTCCGAGTCCCCTGATGTGCTGGCCTCCATTTCGATCCTGATGTGCGGGCCCCGTCGTTCCGAGTCCATATGTGCTGCCGTCCAGTTCACGAGTCCCTGATGTGCGGGTCCGTCCATTTAGTCCCATGATGTGTGGCCCGTCCAGTTCCGATCCATGAATGCGCCAGAACAGACCGTTGACCAGACAAACGTTGACCAGACCACGCCAGAGCCGTTGACCAGCGCCAGAGCCTTGAAGCGCAGACCGTTTGACAGCGCCAGAGCCCGTTGACCCAGCGCCAGAGCACGTGACCCAGACCAGTTGACCCAGCGCCGTAGATTCAAGTCTGTTTCCGTCCTGAACTGCCTTCTCCAAAATTTTGGGGGGGGCTATACGCCTTCGCCGTGGCGCCAATAGATCCACGGTAGCCGGTAAAAAATAAACACAGCATGGCACCGAAGGGTCTCACCGCCATGGCCACCGAAGGGTCTCACCACTACGCCCCCATGAAGGGTTTCCCCGCGTGGCACCTAAGGGTCCTCACGCCATTGACGCCGAGGTCCACAGCTCCCCTGACGCCCGAGGGTCCACAGCTCGCCTGGACGCCTGGGGTCCACACCCCGCCCTGGACGCCCGGGGTCCCACAGTCCGCCCTGGACGTCCAAAGGGTCTCACAAGCTCTCGTCTGGACGCTCCGGGGGTTCCACAGCTCCACCTATGGCCACCCACAGCCTGCTCCACCATGCCACCCACAGCCTGCTCCACCGTGCCACGCCCACACCTGCTCACCGTGGCCACGCCACGCCTGCACCGTCGTGGCCACGTCACAGCTGCACCGTCGTGGCCACGCCCACAGCCTGACCGTCGTGGACGCACAGCTGCACCGCCGTGGCACGCCACAGCTGCTCCGCCCTGGAGGCTTCCTGGCTGCACCATGCCCTGTTCAACTCAGGGCCCACCTCCCACCCTTTGGATATTATCGGGGAGGACGCGCCTTGGGAGGAGGGAGGTACTGTCACGTTTCAGTGTTTTTAAGTTATGTTTTGAAAATCTTGTTCACCTGTCTTTGTGTTTTGTTTAGTCTGTTAAGTTTTCCACTCACTTGTGTTCAATTTATCACCTGTGTTGTAATTATTCATTATTCCATGTGTAATTAAGCCTGTGTTTTCCCTGAGTGTTTGTCGATCGTCGTCAATGATGGTTGTTGTTAACCTGAATTCCTGGAGTTTTGTTCTTGTTTGATTTTTGAAGTTTCATTTTGGTAATAAACTATTATATTAAAGCTCCGTGTCTGTCTTCATCACCTGCACCAACCCTGACAAATGTTGTTGGTTTAGATGCAATGATAAGTTTATTAGTTCTTCCTGTCATAGTTGTAAAGCGGTTTATTTACTAGAGAAGGCCATAATTTGAGGCTGAGTCATAGACACCATAGAATGGACATTTAAAATGTGTTTCGGATGTTTCTATTTTTCATTGAAGTAATTCCATAAAATCATTACTACATTTGTAAGGAAATTTTGCTCTGGAGATGTTGATTACTTGTTAGTAGCACGTTTAAATAAAAACCTTGGATTATTTTGGTTATTTTCAATAGTTTGCGGTATCTCAGCCGGGTGATTTTAGAGCCTTTTATACGTGACATACTGTCTTTCCACGGATTCTGAAGACTTAAATTAGTTCGTTTCATATACACTCTAAGTTACGAGTTCTCTCTTGATAGCATCTAGCACTTTGTACCATGGTGTTTAGTTTTCTCTCTAACCTTTTTTAATCAAATTTGGGTGCACAATATTAGTGTACTAGAGATAAATGTTGCTCAGTACTGCTAGTCTTTTCCCTCTAGTCATCTGTTTGTTTGGGTTATGAGCAGCTGAGATGATCAGAAGCTATTTGAGAATCTATCTATAGTGGTTGGAAGGATTGTTCTGCCTGGTCTATAACGTGGTGCAACATGACAAATTTCAGCAGTGCGTATTATGCAAGTTACCATGTAATGATCAGTGAGATCGTCACTTTGCGGTATAATATCTATATCGGTTGGATCGGTTCCATATGATATAATTAAATCTAGTGTATGATTTAGACGATGAGTGGGACCACTGACGTTTTGCTTCACCCCAAAAGAGTTTAATAGATCTGTAAACGCAGCCCCTAACGCATCATTTGTATTATCTACGTGTATGTTAAAGTCGCCAACAATTATTGCTTTATCGACATTGACCAACAGATCTGAGAGAAAGTCTGCAAAATCTTTTAGGAAATCAGCATATGGCCCTGGAGGTCTATATACGGTAGCCAAGGCTAGAGATAATAAGGATTTCTTTCTTACATCTAAGAGCGTAACATTTAGCACAAGTACTTTAAACGAATTAAACCTATGACAAGTTTTCTGAGTAACATTAAGAATATCTCTATAGATTGTTGCAACACCGCCGCCACGACCGATCAGACGGGGCTCGTGCTTATAACAGTATCCTGGTGGAGTAGACTCATTTAGACCGAAATAATCATTTGGTTTAAGCCAGGTTTCAGTAAGGCACAGAACATCGAAATTATTATCTGTGACCATTTCATTTACAATAACCGCCTTAGGTGTGAGCGATCTAATGTTTAGAAGACCTAGCTTTAGAAATTGTTTTTGTTCACTGATATTTAGATTTTCTGGTTTAATTACAATAATATTCTTGCTAGATCTTACAGTAGATGTTGTTTGGCTTCACTAAGCGAGGAACAGACACAGTTTCTATATAATGTTCTACATTGGTACTTATATCAATTAAGTTGGGACAGCAAAGACTGTGATTTGGACTTTGACTTACTAGTCAGATGGTGTGTAGCGTCTTGGAGATGTTGTCCGACAGAACAGCCGCTCCGATTCTGCTGGGGTGCAGACCATCAGGACGGAAGAGCCTAGGTCGCTCCCAAAACAGATTCCAATTATTTACAAAGAGCAGTTTCTGTTCATTACACCATGACATTAACCATTCATTTAAAGCAAATAATCTACTGAACCTTTCTTGTCCAAGTCGGTAAGTTTGAAGCGGTCCAGACACAACGATCGTTGCTCTAGGCGATGTGCTGCGTACCATCTCGATCAGGCTCCTGTAGTCCTTCTTCAGAACCTCCGTCTGCCGCAGCCTGATGTCATTCGTCCCCGCGTGCAGCACGACAGCTCCGACGCGCTCGTCACCGTTCAGGATCTCGGGAACCTGTGCAGCGACATCAAGAACACGAGCACCAGGAAAGCAGTGAGTGCGCACCTCACCTTTACCCGAGGTAGCACGGACATGGCGGACCATGGAAGTGCCGATGATCACGGCGTCGTCGCGTTCCGACTCGCGAAGAGGGGAGAAGCGGTTACAGGTGGAGATCTCGAAGACCGGGAGGGGCGGAGAGGTTCTTGCTCTGGTTCTGGCTCGTGTCGTGACCCAGGGTGCAGGAGTGATTGAAGGCAGAGATGATCGCGTCCTCCTGGGCAGAGAAACGCACGGAGTAGACGAAGTCGGAGTCAAAGTCACAAAGTTACTAACCACTGACTTGTGATGATCGGCGCGTGATGTTTCAAGCGCTGATCGCCGATCTCGCAGCTCGGCTTGCTTCTCCAGCAGAACACGAATCTGCTTCTCCACCGACTCCAGCTCCAATCGTACCGAAATCAGCTCGAATGTGTCCTCACCTGCACTCAGAGGTAACGTTAGACACACATCCGATATGTTCTCCATTATAACAGATGAACAGTAAATTAGTATTAACAGTAAACAGTAAAGCAATCCGATTGTTTTTTTTTTATAAGGAATAGTATCGAGGATAAGTTCACATGATATAAAAATAGAAAGTGCCTGTTTACAATTGAGTGGTAAAGAAGAAAATCAAGGATTAATGAATCAATTCGACGGAGCTCCAAACACAAACACAGACCGCATGTGCTTATGCCCCGTTGATGCGGGCTCTAAGCACAATCAACGTGTGTCTGTACTTTCAGAGAAGCTTTCAGAGAAACGGGTGTAAGATGAGACGACGCTCGATAGGCGCGAGGCCACGCGTGAAATGCTAGCGGGCTAAAGGCTAGTAGCCGAGATTCGGAAAGTTGGATCTAAGTAGCGATATCAAAGCAATCCGATTTTTTTTTACAAGGAATATTATCGAGGATAAGTTCACACGATATAAAAATAGAAAGTGCCTGTTTATAATTGAGTGGTAAAGAAGAAAATCAAGGATTAATGAATCAATTCGACGGAGCTCCAAACACAAACACAGTTAGAAAAAACATTAGTTAGAAAAAAGAAAGAAAGAAAGATTAGTTGAAAAGAAATTAATTAGAAAGAAAGACTAAAATTAGAAAATTAATTAGAAAAACAATAAAAGATTATTTAGAAAGTAAGAAAGCAAAAAAGAAAGAAAGATTAGTTAGAAAAAAAATAAGTTAGAAAGATAGATTAGTATGAAAAAAAGAAAGATTAGATAGATAGATAGAAAGAAAGAATGAAAGATTTGTTAAAAAAGAAAGAAAGATTACTTGAAAGAAAGATGACAAAGAAAGAAAGATGACGATTAGTTAAAAAAGAAAGATTAGTTAAAAAGAAAGATTAGTTAGAAAGATAGATAGATTAGTTAGAAAGAAAGACAGATTAGTTAGAAAGAAAGAAAAATTATTTAGAAAGAAAGATTAGTTAGAAAGAAAGAAATTATTTAGAAAGAAAGAAAGATTAGTTAAAAATAAATTATTTAGAAAAAGATTAGTTAGAAAAAAAGAAAGATTAGCTAGAAATTAGATTAGTATGGAAGAAAGAAAGATTAGTTAGAAATTAGATTAGTATGAAAGAAAGAAAGATTAGTTAGAAAGAAAAAAGAAAGAAACAAAAAATAGTTAAAGAAAGAAAGATTAGTTAGAAAGATAGATTAGTATGAAAAAAAGAAAGATTAGATAGATAGAAAGAAAGAATGAAAGATTTGTTAAAAAAGAAAAAGATTACTTGAAAGAAAGATGACAAAGAAAGAAAGATGACGCTTAGTTAAAAAAGAAAGATGTTAAAAAGAAAGATTAGTTAGAAAGATAGATAGATTAGTTAGAAAGAAAGAAAGATTAGTTAGAAAGAAAGAAAAATTATTTAGAAAGAAAGAAAGATTAGTTAAAAATAAATTATTTAGAAAAAGATTAGTTAGAAAAAAAGAAAGATTAGTTAGAAATTAGATTAGTATGAAAGAAAGAAAGATTAGTTAGAAATTAGATTAGTATGAAAGAAAGAAAGATTAGTTAGAAAGAAAAAAAGAAAGAAAGAAAAAATAGTTAAAGAAAGAAAGATTAGTTAGAAAGATAGATAGATTAGTATGAAAGAAAGATTAGTTAAAAAGAAAGCAAAAAAGAAAAAAAAATAAGTTAGAAAGAAAAGAAAAAAAGATTAGTTAGAAAGATAGATTAGTATAAAAGAAAGATTAGTTAGAAAGAAAGATTTGTTAAAAAAAGAGAAAAATTAGTTAGAAAGAAAAAAAGATTAGTTAGAAAGAAAGAAAGATTTGTTAAAAAGAAAGAAAGATTAGTTAGAAAGAAAGATTTGTTAAAAAAGAAAGAAAAATTAGTTAGAAAGAAAAAAAGATTAGTTAAAGAAAGAAAGATTTGTTAAAAAGAAAGAAAAATTAGTTAGAAAGAAAGATCAGTTAGAAAGAATTAGTTAAAAAGAAATAAAGATTAGTTAGAAAGATAGATGGATTAGTCAGAAAGAAAGAAAAATTAGTTAAAGAAAAAGAAAAAAGAAAGAAAGATAAGTTAGAAAGAAAGATAGAAAAATTTGTAAGGAAAAAAGATCAGTTAGAAAGAAAGAAAGATTAGTTAGAAAGATAGATTAGTTAGAAAGAAAGAAAGATTAGTTAGAAAGATAGATAGATTCGTATGAAATAAAGATTAGTTAAAAAGAAAGAAAAAAAAGAAAAAAAATTAGTTAGAAAGAAAGAAAAAAAGATTAGTTAGAAAGATAGATTAGTATAAAAGAAAGAAAGATTAGTTAGAAAGAAAGATTTGTTAAAAAAGAAAGAAAAATTAGTTAGAAAGAAAAAAGATTAGTTAAAGAAAGATTTGTTAAAAAGAAAGAAATTAGTTAGAAAGAAAGAAAAAAAGATTAGTTAGAAAGAAAGAAAGATTTGTTAAAAAGAAAGAAAGATTAGTTAGAAAGAAAGATTTGTTAAAAAAGAAAGAAAAATTAGTTAGAAAGAAAAAAAGATTAGTTAAAGAAAGAAAGATTTGTTAAAAAGAAAGAAATTAGTTAGAAAGAAGAAAAAAAAGATTAGTTAGAAAGAAAGAAAGATTTGTTAAAAAGAAAGAAAAATTAGTTAGAAAGAAAGATCAGTTAGAAAGAATGATTAGTTAAAAAGAAAGATTAGTTGGAAAGATAGATAGATTAGTCAGAAAGAAAGAAAAATTAGTTACAAAGAAAAAGAAAAAAGAAAGAAAGATAAGTTAGAAAGAAAGATAGAAAAATTTGTTAGAAAGAAAGATCAGTTAGAAAGAAAGAAAGATTAGTTAGAAAGATAGATTAGTTAGAAAGAAAGAAAGATTAGTTAGAAAGAAAGAGATTTGTTACAAAAAGAAAGAAAGATTTGTTTAAAAAGAAAAAGATTACTTGAAAGAAAGAAAGAAAGAAAGATGACAGAAAGATTAGTTAAAAAAGAAAGAAAGACTAGTTAGAAAGAAAGATCAGTTAGAAAGAAAGAAAGATTAGTTAGAAAGATAGATAGATTAGTTAGAAAGAAAGAAAGATTAGTTAGAAAGAAAGAAATTATTTAGAAAGAAAGATTAGTTGAAAAGAAATTATTTAGAAAGAAAGATTAGTTAGAAAGATAGATAGATTAGTTAGAAAGATAGATAGATTAAGTATGAAAGAAAGAAAGATTAGTTAGAAAGAAAGCAAAAAAGAATAATTAGTCTGCTAAATCAGGTCGTCTACGAGTCATTTAGCACCGGGTTCTCCACAAACTTGAGGTGCGATAAGGGGGAGAGGGGCGACGCTCTTTCGGCCGCCCCCCGGTTCCGGTCACGGACGGCCTTCCTCGCCGGCCCGGAGGCCGGCTATCCGGGGCCAATCAAAGTCTCGCGGCGCTGCGGTATCGTTCCTTCTAGGCGGGATTCTGACTTAGAGGCGTTCAGTCATAATCCCACAGATGGTAGCTTCGCACCAGTGGCTCCTCAGCCAAGCACACGCACCAAATGTCTGAACCTGCGGTTCCTCTCGTACTGAGCAGGATTACTATTGCAACGACACGGACATCAGTAGGGTAAAACTAACCTGTCTCACGACGGTCTAAAAGAAAGAAAGATTACACTGTAAAAAAAAAAAACTGTTAAATTTACAGGAAAACCCTGGCAGCTGTGGTTACCAGAGTTTTCCTGTTAAAAATACGGTAGCAACGTTTTAGGTTTTACAGATTTTAACCGTATATAATTTTACAGCAATAAACCGTATTTCATAATCTGATATAATGTTAATTTACTGACTTTATGAAGTATTATTATCTGTTTTTTTTTTCCATTGTAATACGCTGACAGCCAACAATCACAGCTGTGATGAGTCACATGATCAACCAATGCTCATCACAAGCAGCTCTTCCACAAGAAGGTTAATACTAATATATAGAAGCTGCACAGTGTCATTCACACAAACATTAAACACCATCATGGTAACATGTTGTAATTTAAAAAATGCAATAAGCATTAATTTAACAACATTAAATGTAACATGAAACCCTAATGTAAATAACTGACTAGAAAAAAACTAAGAAAATTATGAAGAAACAGTTATTTAAAAACAAAATACATCAAATGTGAAGTGGCACGCAGGGAATTGTGGGAATGTCAATTTACATTTTTTCACTGTAAATTATACAATGACGTGTTCTTTTTCACTTCCAAAAACTGTAAATTTAACGGTGTTTTACAGTAAAATTACATTAAATGTACCATTATTTATATAGAAGTTTTTTACCGTATATAGTAAGGAAACTTTCTGTTAACCAAATAACAGGTTTTCACTGTAGCAACTGTCTTTACCGTTAAATTCACGATCATTTTTTACAGTGTAGTTAGAAAGAAAGAAAGATTAGTTAGAAAGATAGATTAGTATGAAAGAAAGAAAGATTAGTTAGAAAGAAAGAAAGATTTGTTAAAAAGAAAGAGAAAGAAAGATTAGTTAAGAAAGAAAGATAGAAAAATTATTTAAGAAAGACTAGTTAGAAAGAAAGATCAGTAAGAAAGAATGATTAGTTTGAAAGAAAGAAAAATTAGTTAGAAAGAAAAAGAAAAAAGAAAAAGATTAGTTAGAAAGAAAGAT
Source organism: Chrosomus eos (assembly GCA_036326025.1). Classification (NCBI taxonomy): domain Eukaryota; kingdom Metazoa; phylum Chordata; class Actinopteri; order Cypriniformes; family Leuciscidae; genus Chrosomus; species Chrosomus eos. Next base: position 11,183,968 of record CM070836.1, on the reverse strand, counting down.
AGAAAAATGAGTTAGAAAGAAAGACTAGTTAGAAAGAAAGATCAGTTAGAAAGAAAGAAAGATTAGTTAGAAAGAAGAAAGATTAGTTAGAAATAAAGAAAAATTTAGAAAGAAAGAAAAAGATTATTAGAAAGAAAATAAATTATTTAGAAAGAAAGATTAGTTAGAAAAAAAATACAGATTAGTTAGAAAGATAGATGATTAGTATAAAAGAAAGAAATATTAGTTAGAAAGATATATAGATTAGTATGAAAGAAAGAAAGATTAGTTAGAAAGAAAGATTACTTAGAAAGAAAGATAGAAAGAAAAATTTGTTAAAAAGAAAGACTAGTTAGAAAGAAAGATCAGTTAGAAAGAAAAATTTGTTAAAAAGAAAGACTAGTTAGAAAGAAAGATCAGTTAGAAAGAAAAAAAGATTAGTTAAAAAAGAAAGAAAACCAAAAAAGAAAGCAAGATTATTTAGAAAGAGTGAAAGGTTAGTTAGAAAGAAAGAATGAACGAAAGAAAGATTATTAGAAAGATATATAGTTTAGTTAAAAAGAAAGAAATATTAGTTATAAATAAAGATTAGTTAGAAAGAAAGATTAGTCAAAAAATAAATAATTAGAAAGAAAGATTAGTTAGAAAGAAAGAAAGAAAGAAAGAAAAAGAAAGAAAGAAAGAAAGAAAGAAAAAGAAAGAAAGAAAGAAAAAGAAAGAAAGAAAGATTAGTTGTAAGTAGGTTAAATAAATCTGCTGTGGCATTGCATTGCACATCAAGCCTTGTGCATTGAAGAATAGCATGTAAGCATTATTTACTTTGTTGCATTGCAATGATTTCAAGAACTAACTTACTCCGTAGTGCATTGAAGAGATGTGCAATGGAATCTGCTTTTGCAATGCACAGCACGTACGATCAAGCGATGTTTAGTGAAGAATAACATATACGCAATATGCACATTTTTATTGCATTGCAAATGCATTGCATTCAGGATAATTGCAAAACATAATTCCGATGTGCATTGAAGGGATTGCAATGCATTCTGCTATTGCACAGCCGATCAAGAGTTGTGCATTGAAAAAAGAAAGAAAGATTAGAAAAAAAAAGATTTTTTGAGTTAGAGTTAGAAAGCATGTGCATTTCACATGTAATCAAGTCTTGAGCATTGAAGAATAACATATAAGCAATATGCACTTTTTTGCATTGCAATGCATTCAAGAACTAACTCACTCAGCAGTGAATTAACTGCATGCTATTGACCAATAAATTAACAGTCATTGTGAAATGAATATTGATTGTGACGTCAACAGGACAATCAACAGGACAATTTGAAGAAAATGTACTAAACTCAATGCTTGTACGATAACTTTATTTTACCTCTTGAGGTTGTAAGTTTTTAAGGAGCTCATCAGTATTTCTCAGCTCTTCTTCTAACTCAAATTCCATCATGTGAATATAGACACTCGACAGATAGAGAAATATTGTTACACAGATAAAACAGAGACAGATAGATAAGACAGATACATCAGATACATCATAGATAGATAGATAGATAGTATAGATAGATAGATAGATAGATAGATAGATAGATAGATAGATAGATAGATAGATAGATAGATAGATAGATAGATAGATAGATAGATAGATAATCTCTTAAAAGGGCTGTTGGGTTCGTTATATAGCCTATGGAAAAACAAAGAAAGATATTACAAAAATAACTTTAATGTTCTGAAGGGGGTGGATTGGAATCCACTGCTGCTTCAATGTATATGTAATGATGAGTAATTATAATCAAGGTATTAATCAATAGTTTTCTTTCTAAATATTAATTGAGTTGAATGATTTCTCTAGGCTTGTGAGATTTTACTTTGTTATAGAAGTTACCATTGTGATTACTGAAATGTTCCTTTCATGTATTCTTTAATGTCTGTATTTGATATCTGAATGCAGTAACAGTGCTTGCTTATTTATCCCGGCTTCCAGAAATTAAATATAAGGACTTGTTTTGTGTTTGAGAAAGGTCTTCAACGTGTTAAAACATATAGGGGTCATTGAAGCCAATAGTTTAAGGGACCATTTCTTTGTTAAAGCTTTAGTTTCCAGTTAGACTAAAGTTGAGAGAAAGAACGCATTATCTTTATGTTTTGAGAGGACTCTCATGTTTTAGTTAGAGCCAGGCCAAATCCAACCTTGGAAAAGCTGTGTGTCGGTGTGTGTGTTAGTCTTCTTGGTTACAGGTTAAGGAACCACTGGCATTATTGGAGATTGAGTGAATTGTTGTTCGAGACATGCTGGCGCTCAGCAACCCAAATCTGCGACCTGGAAGGTCATGACGTGGGTCCGAATGTGTCTGAATGTGTCAGCTGCATAATCGATGGAGATACGCTTCCATCTATCTGTATATGTGTGTAAAATTACTGTGTTTATCTATTTCTTAGCCAATGAGAACCATTCAACCTGTAAGCAATGACGTAGCTTAGACCTTGAAAATGGTATAACTGCTGTGATCTTTGTAACTGTAAGCGGGGCGGCCTAAAAACTCCTGTGAGAGTCTTGAAGCTGACTTCTGCTGAGGAAACTGCAAACTATCTTCAGTAAAACTTTTCTTTAAGTTTTTTATTATAATTCTGACTCCGGGTCTTCATTCTTCATATCTGGTTCTGGGTCTTTGACTGTATACCCCTTACAGTTCACATACCAATGACTGTAAATTAGAATAAAGAAAGAATAAGTAAATTAGTTAGAAAGAAAGGAAGAAAGAATAGTTAGAGAAAAGGAAGAAAGAAGAATATTTAGAAAGAGAGGAACATTATTTAGAAAGAAAGAAAGATTAGTTAGAAAGAAATGAAGAAAAAAGAATAGTTAGAATGAAAGAAACAAATACTAGAAAGAAAGGAAGAAAAAAGAATAGTAAGAAAGAAAGAAATATTACTTAGAAAAAAGAAGGAAAGATTAGTTAGAAAGAAACAAAAAGAAAAACGAAAGAAAGAAAGAGTGGTTAGAAAGAAAGACAGATTAGTGAGAAATAAAAAAATAAGAAAGACGGATTAGTAGGAACGAGTATAAGAAAGAAAGAAAGAAAGAAAGAAAGAAAGAAAGAAAGAAAGAAAGAAAGAAAGAAAGAAAAAAGAGAGAAAAAAAGAAAAAGAGAGAAAAAAGAAAAAAGAAAGAAATATTAGGTAGAAAGAAAGAGTTAGAAAGAAAGATTAGTTAGAAAGAAATGTTAGAAAGAAAGAAAGATTAGTTAGAAAGAAAGAATGATAGAGAGAAAGATAGTAAGAAACATTGAAAGGGTAGAAATACAAAATAGGTAGAAAGAAAGATTAGTTAGAAAGAAAAAGAAAAATGAAAGAAAGATTAGAAAGTAAGGAAGATTTAGAAAGAAAGAAAAACAAAGAAATATTAGTTGGAAAGAAAGAAAATAGAAAGATAAGGTAGTATGTAAGATTAGTTAGAAAGAATGAAAAAACAAAGAAAGACTGAGTAGGTAGAAAGTATAGATAGAAAGAAAGATTAGTGAGAAAGAAAAAAAGAAAGTCGGATTAGTAGGAAAGAGTAGTTAGAAAGGAAGAAAGAAAAAGATAGAATGAAAGATAGTTAGAAAAAAGAAAAAAGAAATATCAGATAGAAAAAAGACATTTTTAGAAATAAATAAATAAAGATTAGTTAGAAAGAAAGAAAGAAAGAAAGAAAGAAAGAAAGAAAGAAAGAAAGAAAGAAAGAAAGATTAGTCAGAAAGACAGAATGAAAGAAAGAAAGATAGAAAGAAACATTGATTTGGTAGAAATAAAAAATAGGTAGAAAGAAAGATTAGTTAGAAAGAAAAATAAAAAAGAAAGAAAGATTAGAAAGTAAGGGATTTTTAGAAAGAAAGATTAGTTGGAAAGAAAGAAAAATTAGTTAGAAAGAAAGAATTCTTTCTTTCTCACTAATTTTTCTTTCTTAGGCAGGTAAAAAAGAAAGATTAGAAAGACATGTTAGAAAGAAAGACAAAAAGAAAGAAAGATTAGTTGGAAAGAAATAAAAAAAGAAAGACTGAGTAGGTAGAAAGAAAGAATAGGTAGAAAGAAAGATTAGTGAGAAAGAAAAAAAGAAAGACTGATTAGTAAGAAGTAGTTAGAAAGAAAGGAAGAAAGAAAAAAGAAAGAAAGATAATTTGAAAAAAGAAAGAAAGAAAAAAGAAAATAGTTAAAAAGTTAGAAAGAAAGATTAGCTAGAAAAAAAGAAAGATTAGATAGATAGATTTTTAGTTAAAAAGAAAAGAAAGAAAGATTAGTTAAAAGAAAAAGGAAATAGAGATTAGTAGAAAGAAAGAAAAAAGAGATTAGATAGAAAGAAAGATTACTTAGAAAGAAAAAGGAAAAAGAAAGAAAGATTAGACAAAAATAAAAAAAGAATATAGCTGCGAGCAGCGATTACGGGCCCAAGCCGGTGGCACCGCAACCCTGGTGCACCAGGGTGGCGGTACCGCCGGCTTTGGCCCTTCATCGCTGCTCGCAGCTATATTATATATATATATATATATATATATATATATATATATATATATATATATAAAGCCGGTGGCACCGCCACCCTGGTGCCTTAGGGTTATTGTGCACGACGTGACACAAAATATCTGCTCGCTATCTGCCGAACGGCTCTGGTAGTCCCGCTTCAGCACTGATGATGTTGTAGAAATACTGTGCTCTGGTTGGTCTGGATTATTCAGGATTTATTATTTTATACAGAAATAAGTTATTTATAATTAATACTTATATTGATCTGAAATATAGCACATTCATTTTACATTTATTTAGGTTCAATTACCAAACATACAATCTTAATTTAATTTAAAGCAAACAATACATTTAAAATACATGGGTTGTATGCACATTAAAAAAAAAAAAAAATATATATATATATATATATATATATATATATATATATATATATATATTTTTTTTTTTTTTTTTTTTTTTTTTTTTTAATGTGCATACAACCCATGTATTTTAACCCTCTGATGGTCTTCAAAAAAAAGTCACACTCGTGGTCTTCGGGGTCTATTGGACCCCAGACAATAAGATTTAATTTTGTAACAAAACAATATATTTTTTTTCAACAAATATAATTTTACTCTGTTTATTAATGTTTTTACTAAACATTTGTGCAGTTTTTGGAGGATTTATGATTTTTTTTAAATTTCTATAAATAAATAAATAAATATTTTTTAAATAGGCTTTTTACAAAAAAACTGCATTTTATGTTAAATAAACTTTATAACAGACCCAGATTTCTAACTTTCATTCCAGGGGATACCATGGATAATTTTACAAGGTTTAATGTAAGATTTTTGCCCATTTTTTGGAAAATACAGATTAAAATTTGTAATAAATCACTTTAACCACTAGATGGCTATAGGGCTCCACTATAGGCCTATATACTATTGAATTACTGAAAGATATAATTTCTAAAGTTAAATTCAGTTGGATTCATATCTAAATATTATAAAATCACAATTATAACAAAAATAAAATACTTTTTGTCAAAGTTTAGCATTTTTTTTGTACTGAAAAAACAACAGTTTTTCAATAATGTTACATTATGATTAGAATCAAACCTGAACAACATGTTACAAAGACAATTTTTGGAGTCTTAAGATTTGATCATTTATTTAAACTGAACAGCAATAACAAATTAGCAAATAAAGCAGTAAAAATAAAATATTTGTAAAAAAATAATAATAAAAAAAATAATAAAAAGAAAATAGTTTGAAACAATAGAACAATAGTTGGTCTCATCTCTTTTATTTTTTTATAGCCTTACAAATGTATTCCTGTGTGTGTGTGTGCACATTTTCAATGTGTCTTAGTGTTACCAATTTATTTTTGCGGTGGTTCTGCATTTTAGATTATTTTATTTTACAAATGATAAGAGAACAGTTGTTATAGTCTGTATGTATTCCTGTATATTGTATTCCTCTATATGTGTGTGTTTGTGTGTGTATGCGTGTGTGTGAGAATGATAATTTTGGTTTGTGGATGTTTTTTGCATTGTTGGAAGTGTGCCACTTTATTTCTGTCATTTCTGTCTGTGTTCTGCGTTATTTCTGATTTTGATGATGAATTTTGTCTATTTTGAGTCCAATAATAAATAAGTATTTATGTATTTATTTATAGATATTTAAAATATATCATAAATCCTCCAAAAACTGCACAAATGTTGAGTAAAAACATTAATAAACAGAGTAAAATTATATTTGTAAAAAAAAAAAACTATTGTTCTGTTACAAAATTACATTTATTTTTTTGGGGTCCAATGGACCCCGAAGACCACGAGTGTGACTATTTTTGTCACGCCTACATAAAAACAGATAACGTTCCATTTTAATTTTTTTTTTGTAGATCTAGAAAGTGTTGAGAGCCGTAGGAAGTTTCATACCATTTGGAAAAAGAGAACATTTTTTTTAATTCAAGCAAAAGTCATTTGGGGTCCAGTGGACCCCAAAGACCATCTGAGGGTTAAATGTATTGTTTGCTTTAAATTAAATTAAGATTGTATGTTTGGTAATTGAACCTAAATAAATGTAAAATGAATGTGCTATATTTCAGATCAATATAAAGTATTAATTATAAATAACTTATTTCTGTATAAAATAATAAATCCTGAATAGTGTGTGTGTGTGTGTGTGTGAGAGAGAGAGATTGTGTCTGTTACAGTGACAAGAGTTTTTAAGCCTTGTCTTTTTGGATATATATATATATATATATATATATATATATATATATATATCCAAAAAGACAAGGCTTAAAAACTCTTGTCACTGTAACAGACACAATCTCTCTCTCTCACACACACACACACACACACACACACACACACACACACACACACACACACACACACACACACACACACACACACACACACACACACACACACACACACACACACACACACACACACACACACACACACACACACACACACACACACACACACACACACGTCAAGTCACTTACATTTTAGATGCAATATTGAATAAGCAGAAAAATCGAATTTTCTGCTCTGAAAATATAAATAAGCATAAACATTGAATAAGCACTTTGAATATTCTAAACAGAATAAGCACTAGTCGTTAATGAATAAGTACTAGTACTTAATGGAATAGATACTAATATCTAAAAAATAAGTACTAGTAGCATGAAAATAGAGACTTTGTATCTCCAGAGCCCGTCTAACTTGTCCGCTTGTCCGGGACAAATGGATTTTTGAAGGACAAGTAAAAGAGAATTTTACTTGCCCGAACGGACAAGTCAAGTAGCCTGATTAGAACATCAATAACAAACAAAATACATAACTAGGGAATCACTAAACCGAGAGAATGATTCTGATTTTATTACATTTATTGTATGTTGTTGCGATCGAGTGTGGATAATAAATAGGTTGCGCTGTTGACGCTCGTGCAGCCTCTCGAGGAGAAATCTATATGAGCGCAGCACACACACACTCAGTTAACAACATACTGTAACTGCCTCTAAAAATCTAAATGTGGAGTTTCTATATTTTAACATATGTGTTAAGCAGCCTCAATTATTTTTCCTGAATACCATATCAAAATGTGACATTGATTTCCTACAACAGTTCAATAAACAGTTAAAATGTAGTCACTTACATTTTAGATGTAATATTGGCTGTTTTTCTTCTGTTCCAGCAGCGAAAATAGTTCCAAACAAAAATCACAGCAGAACCACGGCGCATCTCACAGGAACACTCATTGTTTTCATTACTGAATGATTCAGCATTTTGACCCGAATCGGTTCGGTTGAGTCAAAGATTCAATGAGCCATTCCTAAACATCCATAGAAATCATATAAAGACTAGAAGCCCTATTGGCCGCTGGAAACCGAGAAATACGGCCGCCATCTTGAACCGGTCGTATTCCTAGTTTCGTTGCGTGGCAGCAGATTAGATGCCAGAGCATTGTGGAGCATTTTCCTGTTCTAATCGCCGGACCATCGAAAATAGGGCTTTTCACAAGTAAGTCTTAACATTACCGTACTATTGGTTGTATTTTGTGAATAGAATATTACTAGGTAATCGAGAATGAGCAAGGATATTTGCTATTACTGTACTGAAATCGTTGTGAAATGCTGTTTACTGCATCAGCCGGTGTTCACCCGGCATGGAGAGAGGTGGGGTAACTGTTAAAGTAATAATTAAGAGCTTCTAGGTTGTCAGATAAGCATTCAACTGCCCTGTTGTAGGCTATAGGTTATTTATTTGTGTTTGCGCACATGATATCAGGAAGCAATGTTACACGCATGACAGCGATGCTTATTTGAGTTACCCCTCCAACTTCTAGTTTTATTGATAACCTATATCTTATCATATGCAATTTGGCTATTACAGAAGTCCTGTGGTAAAATTGCATTAACTTACTCCATCTACCCTTGTAAAGTTAATCCGAATAGGGCTTTAGTCTCGACATTTCCCCCTCCCACATCCACATAAAAAATGTAACGTTATAGGCGTAATGTTGTCCGAATTTAATTTTTAGAAATTACTGATTCAAACACGTTGAAAAGCTTTCTCACTTTTTATTACAGGTGGCTGCGTCCGGTGGATTCGGTAGCTGCGTTATGTGTGTGTGTGTGTGAGAGAGAGAGAGAGAGAGAGAGAGATGAGGAGAGGAGAGAGAGAGAGAGAGGAGAGAGAGGGAGAGAGGAGGAGAGAGGAAGAGAGAGAGAGAGAGGAGAGGAGAGAGAGGAGAGAGAGAGGAGGAGAGAGGAGAGAGAGAGAGAGAGAGAGAGAGAGAGAGGAGAGAGAGAGAGAGAGAGAGGAGAGAGAGAGAGGAGGAGAGAGAGAGAGAGAGAGAGAGAGAGGAGAGAGAGGAGAGAGAGAGAGAGAGGAGAGAGGAGAGAGAGAGAGAGAGAGGAGAGAGAGGAGAGAGAGAGAGAGAGAGAGAGAGAGAGAGAGAGAGAGAGAAGAGAGAGAGAGAGAGAGAGAGAGAGAGAGAAGAGAGAGAGAGAGAGAGAGAGAGAGAGAGAGAGAGAGGAGAGAGAGAGAGAGAGAAGAGAGGAGAGAGAGAGAGAGAGAGGAGAGAGAGAGAGAGGAGAAGGAGAAGAGAGAGAGAGAGAGAGAGAGAGAGGAGAGAGAGAGAGAGAGAGAGAGAGAGAGAGAGTATGTTTGTGTGTCGGTTCGTGTGTGTGTGCTTGTCACAAATCATAAATTGTTTCTTCAACTTATTAAAATATCTTACTTTACTGCAACTATCTGTTTCTGCTTCTTTATTATATTTATAGTCTGTGATTTATAAAATACATTATATCCTTCATCACACATATTGTGTCTGGTCACTTTATAGATATAGGTATTTTATATATTGGACATATTTATATTTATACTGTTTCTCTTTTACTGTATTCTGTTTTTATTCAGAGCCTTGCAACGAAATCTCGCTCAACTGTATATTGTGAATGTAGGCCTACTGTTGAATGACAATAACGTCTGTCTAAGTCTATAGGAGAATATTATATTACTGTTAAAGTGTTAAGCCTAATATGGATATTAAAATACGCCGAACCATGTGTCCTGTATCATAGCTACATGAATGACCTTTGCAGCAAAAAAAAACGCGTGAAAATCAGTTCAGTATTCAGTGAGATATGATTAATTTAATGCGCTGACAGCTCATTGCACCTGCCAAACAGATTACACTGAGCGGAGCGGATGACCGGTTTAAGATGGTGGCTCCAATTCTCGTCCGTGCCAATAGGCAGTAGCGGTCGATAGGGCGTCTACCTATATGATGTCTATGTAAACATCTGTCTCATTCTTGAATGAATCAGCCGTTTAAACGAATCGTTTGAATGAATGAATAAATGACTCACTCATTAATACGGCCGCCTGCCGCCACCTATTGGCAATTTAGTGTTATGTTTATAAGTAGCCTAGTATACTTCTTTCCACTGTTTCTTATTTGTACATTTAAATCAATTTCATAACATTATTTTATGCAATTGTAATTTTTCAGTGTAAATGATTTAATTTGATCAGCCCTACCTAGGGTAACATTAGCCTATGCTTCATCTTTCATTTTAAATTCCTAAATTTGATCAATAAATTCAATTATTTAGAATAATAAGACACTAATAGGACATTTAATAATATTGGGGGAGGGGATGCCCTTCATGGGACACTATTATGCGACAGTATCGCACTTTAAGATATATAGCTAACACCGTATTGCATTTAGGGTGATTGATAACATACATAATATTCAATATTCTTAGTCAATATCCACAACATTCAACGCAGATATTACAATATGCCTATTTAAATATCAAAGCTGATTGAACACTGATGAGAATATTGCTTCAGAATAAATAAATAAATAAATAAATCCGGACAAGCAACTTTTTTCTCAGACAAGTGAATGACAGATTTACTTGTCCGGAGGACAAGCACATGAAAAAAAAAAAAAAAAAAAAAAAAAAAAATTCCCTACCGAACCATGACCTCAACTGACCACCTACCGGAACCAAACTTTTTGTTTTTTATGCTCTCTTTTTATGCTCTCTCTCTCTCTCTCTCTCTCTCTCTCTCTCTCTCTCTCTCTCTCTTCTCTCTCTCTCTCTCTCTCTCTCTCTCTCTCTCTCTCTCTCTCCCCACACTCACACACACACACACACACACACACAACACACCACACACACACACACACACACACACACACACACACACACACACAACACACACACACACACACACACACACACACACATCAAGTCTTTTAAATATACCATTGCCACCACACGTCAATTTGATGTGTGTGTGGGTTGGTTTATGTGATTTATGAGGACACAAATTTGTATAATGGCATGTGTATTACACTGGTATTACAACGTATGGGTGGTTTATGAGGACATTTCAAAAGTCCTCATAAATCAAATGGCTTGAAAAACATAAAAAACAATGTTTTATTAAAAAAATTTAAATGTAGCATGTCTGTTATATGCCTTTATTAAAAAAACGTATTTAAAAAATACAAGGCTTAAGACATTTATTTTCTTTTTAATGAAGGCTAAACCACACAGCAGTGAAATGGTTAATATAGCCCCACTCCCCCTCCCCCTTCCCACACTCACAGACACACACACATAGAGAGCAGGCACATAGCCCCACTCCCCCTCCCCCTCCCCACACTCACAGACACACACACAGACAGCAGTCACAGAGACGTAGGCTCAGAGAGAAATGACCATATTCAAACCAAAATATCTGACTTCCTCTTGGTTATTGCTAATGACTGTAAATTAGAAAGTTGTCTGGCTGGAGGAGAACTATATAAATACAGATTTTTGTAACTCTAGATGAAACTAAACCCCCCACTTTTGTCAAAAGGTGGCGCTACTGAGTCCCTGCACCACGCCCGTTTCTGAAACTATGCACATGTCACCTGGCTAATAAATGTGATCTGTCTGTCGAGTTTCATGCAATTTTAAGCAATTTCAGGCATGCTAAGAGTCTCAAAAGCATCCAAAAAGAATATTAAAGTTTGATGGATTGCCACAGCAACAGTTTCAAAGATATCAAGAATCCATTCACAGGTCTTCATCTGCCGTGTATTTACATTATACAGATGAAGTTTGAAGCAAATCGGGTAAAAATAAGAGGGTGATTTCAAAGCATTTTGAAAGTGACACACTTCCTGCTGCCAGTTGGTGGCGCTATAACTTTGACTCACAATAGTCATATCCATGTGATCGGGCTCTTACAACGAACACACTGTTGAAGTTTCATCAAGATCAGTTAATGTATGCAGTAGTTATGACACACTTCCCGTTTCACGTTTCTCGCCATAATTTCGTTTCCTCGCCACGGCCAAACCGTTCGAGATATCAAAATCCCCTCGCAAACTTTCATCCTCAATGTCTTGACTTCACGCTGACCGAGTTTCGTGCCGTGTGTTTGAATTCTCTAGGAGGAGTACTTCACATTCCATTGCATGCGTTTTCCAAACAAGCCTAAATAGCCGACTTCCTGTTGGGCTGAGGTAAAAAGTTAGAGTGCGAAGTAAATATGAAACGATGAGATCTACATGTGTACCGAGTTTCATATTATTACATGCAAGCGTGTTTGATTTATGGACCATGTTTTCGGACCCCGTTCCAGGGGGCGCTGTCGAGCCCCCCTGCCACGCCCGGGTACCATCTTCAGCCCGGCCCTGATGGCCGCGGGTTCTGACATGTGTGCAAAGTTTCAGGAGTTTTTGTGCATGTTAAGGCCTCCAAAAGTGTCCAAAAGGTAGTAAAAAAAAAAATTAAAAAAATTAAATAATAATTAAAGCTGCTAGCAGCATTTATCGGTGTTCAAGCAATTAAGGTTGTTAAGGCAGTTAAGCTCAAAAGCATCAAAAGACATTAAGTTTTATTTGGTAAGCATTTATCCACTGACATCATAGATGAAATAGACGATTTACAACTAATACAGGCAATTTACCATAGGAAATACATGTTTTTTAAGCTTTTTACAGGTATAGCGCCACCTATGGTCCAATGTCCATAAAACTATGCATGCTTGTTAATGATGTTATGTCACATATGGTCACCAATTTTTGTAAGTTCTGAGTTTTTATTTATGATTTATAGGCTTTTCGGTGGTGTAAAAAACTAGCTTCTAGCCCAACTGTCGAGGAGTTATGAGCAATTTAGTACTTTTGGTTGCTGTAGCGCACCTATGGGCCAAACGGGGTCATACTCTGATAGGTTGTCCCATATTTGAGGCCTACCATCTGGGCGAGTTTCAAGTCTCTAGGCCTTACGGTTTGGGCTGCACGATGTGTTTTAGGTTTTTTTTTTTTTTCAAATAGCAATTACAATAGGTTTTCAGCACTAAAGTGCTTGAACACCTAATAACAATGAGACCTTTTTGACGATTATAGCGCCACCTTTTGTCCAATCTCCATGAAACTCTGCATGCTCCTTCAGCATGGTATGACACATATTCTCAACAATTTTGGTGAAGTTTTGACTTTTTTCGTAGGATTTATAGGCTTTTGACCGTATTTGGTCACGGACCATTTCCTAAATGACCTGGTTATGGCCAAGCAAATGCAGAATTTCAACTTTTTTTCGATAACTATTGATATTCAGACTCCAGAGAACATTTCTGCACTGGTCTGGTTCCGATTGGTCAAAAAACCAGGGACTAGTTCGCAAAAGTAGGTTTTGGACAAAATTGGCTATAACAAATTTTTTTTTGCTCCAAATCGAAATCCGAGATATACATCTTGTTCGTCGTGAGCCAGGGATCACAGTGGTGTAAAAAGCTAGCTTCTAGCCCCAACGGTCTAGGAGTTATGAGCAATTTAGTACTTTTGGTTGCTGTAGCGCCACCTATGGGCCAAACGGGGTCATACTCTGATAGGTTGTCCCATATTTGAGGCCTACCATCTGGGCGAGTTTCAAGTCTCTAGGCCTTACGGTTTGGGCTGCACGATGCGTTTTAGGTTTTTTTTTTTTTTTCAAATAGCAATTACAATAGGTTTTCAGCACTAAAGTGCTTGAACACCTAATAACAATGAGACCTTTTTGACGATTATAGCGCCACCTTTTGTCCAATCTCCATGAAACTCTGCATGCTCCTTCAGCATGGTATGACACATATTCTCATCAATTTTGGTGAAGTTTTGACTTTTTTCGTAGGATTTATAGGCTTTTGACCGTATTTGGTCACGGACCATTTCCTAAATGACCGGGGTTATGGCCAAGCAAATGCAGAATTTCAACTTTTTTTCGATAACTATTGTTTATTCAGACTCCAGAGAAACATTTCTGCACTGGTCTGGTTCCGATTGGTAAAAAAAACCAGGGACTAGTTCGCAAAAGTAGGTTTTGGACAAAATTTGGCTATAACAAATTTTTTTTTGCTCCAAATCGAAATCCGAGATATACATCTTGTTCGTCTTGAGCCAGGGATCACAGTGGTGTAAAAAGCTAGCTTCTAGCCCCAACGGTCTAGGAGTTATGAGCAATTTAGTACTTTTGGTTGCTGTAGCGCCACCTATGGGCCAAACGGGGTCATACTCTGATAGGTTGTCCCCATATTTGAGGCCTACCATCTGGGCGAGTTTCAAGTCTCTAGGCCTTACGGTTGGGCTGCACGATGCGTTTTAGGTTTTTTTTTTTTTTTCAAATAGCAATTACAATAGGTTTTCAGCACTAAAGTGCTTGAACACCTAATAACAATGAGACCTTTTTGACGATTATAGCGCCACCTTTTGTCCAATCTCCATGAAACTCTGCATGCTCCTTCAGCATGGTATGACACATATGCTCATCAATTTTGGTGAAGTTTTGACTTTTTTCGTAGGATTTATAGGCTTTTGACCGTATTTGGTCACGGACCATTTCTAAATGACCTGGTTATGGCCAAGCAAATGCAGAATTTTCAACTTTTTTTCGATAACTATTGATATTCAGACTCCAGAGAACATTTCTGCATGGTCTGGTTCCGATTGGTCAAAAAACCAGGGACTAGTTCGCAAAAGTAGGTTTTGGACAAAATTGGCTATAACAAATTTCTTTTTGCTCCAAATCGAAATCCGAGATATACATCTTGTTCGTCTTGAGCCAGGGATCACAGTGGTGTAAAAAGCTAGCTTCTAGCCCCAACGGTCTAGGAGTTATGAGCAATTTAGTACTTTTGGTTGCTGTAGCGCCACTATGGGCCAAACGGGGTCATACTCTGATAGGTTGTCCCCATATTTGAGGCCTACCATCTGGGCGAGTTTCAAGTCTCTAGGCCTTACGGTTTGGGCTGCACGATGCGTTTTAGGTTTTTTTTTTTTTCAAATAGCAATTACAATAGGTTTTCAGCACTAAAGTGCTTGAACACCTAATAACAATGAGACCTTTTTGACGATTATAGCGCCACCTTTTGTCCAATCTCCATGAAACTCTGCATGCTCCTTCAGCATGGTATGACACATATGCTCATCAATTTTGGTGAAGTTTTGACTTTTTTCGTAGGATTTATAGGCTTTTGACCGTATTTGGTCACGGACATTTCCTAAATGACCTGGTTATGGCCAAGCAAATGCAGAATTTCAACTTTTTTTCGATAACTATTGATATTCAGACTCCAGAGAACATTTCTGCACTGGTCTGGTTCCGATTGGTCAAAAAACCAGGGACTAGTTCGCAAAAGTAGGTTTTGGACAAAATTGGCTATAACAAATTTTTTTTTGCTCCAAATCGAAATCCGAGATATACATCTTGTTCGTCTTGAGCCAGGGATCACAGTGGTGTAAAAAGCTAGCTTCTAGCCCAACGGTCTAGGAGTTATGAGCAATTTAGTACTTTTGGTTGCTGTAGCGCCACCTATGGGCAAACGGGGTCATACTTGATAGGTTGTCCCATATTTGAGGCCTACCATCTGGGCGAGTTTCAAGTCTCTAGCCTTACGGTTTGGGCTGCACGATGCGTTTTAGGTTTTTTTTTTTTTTTCAAATAGCAATTAAACAATAGGTTTTCAGCACTAAAGTGCTTGAACACCTAATAACAATGAGACCTTTTTGACGATTATAGCGCCACCTTTTGTCCAATCTCCATGAAACTCTGCATGCTCCTTCAGCATGGTATGACACATATGCTCACAATTGTGGTGAAGTTTTGACTTTTTTCGTAGGATTTATAGGCTTTTGACCGTTATTTGGTCACGGACCATTTCCTAAATGACCTGGTTATGGCCAAGCAAATGCAGAATTTCAACTTTTTTTCGATAACTATTGATATTCAGATCCAGAGAAACATTTCTGCACTGGTCTGGTTCCGATTGGTCAAAAAACCAGGGACTATTTTCGCAAAAGTAGGTTTTGGACAAAATTGGCTATAACAAATTTTTTTTTGCTCCAAATCGAAACCGAGATATACATCTTGTTCGTCTTGAGCCAGGGATCACAGTGGTTTAAAAAGCTACCCTTCTACCCCCAACGGTTAGGGGGTTATAGCAATTTAGTACTTTTGGTTGCTTTTGCGCCACCGGGGGGCCAAAACGGGGTCATACCTGATGGTTGTCCCATTATTTGGGGCCCCCTACCATCTGGGCGGGTTTTCAAGTCTTTTAGGCCTTACGGTTTGGGCGCACATGCGTTTTAGGTTTTTTTTTTTTTTTTCAAATAGCAATTACAATAGGTTTTCAGCACTAAAGTGCTTGAACACCTAAAAACAATGAGACCTTTTTGACGATTATAGCGCCACCTTTTGCCCCAACCCATGAAACTCTGCATGCCTCCTTCAGCATGGTTTGACACATTATCTCAAAATTTGGTGAAGTTTTGACTTTTTTCGTAGGATTTATAGGCTTTTGACCGTATTTGGTCACGGACCATTTCCTAAATGACCTGGTTATGGCCAAGCAAATGCAGAATTTCAACTTTTTTTCGATAACTATTGTATTCAGACTCCAGAGAACTTTCTGCACTGTCTGGTTCCGTTTGGTAAAAAAACCCAGGGACTAGTTCGCAAAAGTAGGTTTTGGACAAAATTGGCTATAACAAATTTTTTTTTGCTCCAAATCGAAAATCCGAGATATACATCTTGTTCGTCTTGAGCCAGGGATCACAGTGGTGTAAAAAAGCTAGCTTCTAGCCCCAACGGTCTAGGATTTTATGAGCAATTTAGTACTTTTGGTTGCTGTAGCGCCCCCTATGGGCCAAACGGGGTCTACTCTGATAGGTTGTCCCCATATTTGGGCCTCCATCGGGGCGATTTTTCAAGTCTCTAGGCCTTACGGTTTGGGCTGCACGATGCGTTTTAGGTTTTTTTTTTTTTTTCAAATAGCAATTACAATAGGTTTTTCAGCCTAAAGTGCTTGAACCCCCCCCCCCCCCCCCCCCCCCCCCCCCCCCCCCCCCCCCCCCCCCCCCCCCCCCCCCCCCCCCCCCCCCCAAAAAAAAAAAAAAAAAAAAAAAAAAAAAAAAAAAAAAAAAAAAAAAAAAAAAAAAAAAAAAAAAAAAAAAAAAAAAAAAAAAAATTAAAAAAGAATTTTTTAATTTTCCCCCTTTTGCCAAAATTCCTAAATTTTGGCTTAAGGGTTACACTTCCAAAATTTTTGGTTTTTTTTTTTTTTTTTTAAGGCTTTTGCCCATTTGGCCCGGCCTTTTTTCCAAAGACCGGTTTGGCCAAAAAAAATGCAGAATTTAAAAATTTTTTTTCGATAATTTTGATTTCGATCCGGAAAATTTTCCCCGGGGCGGTTTTTTTAAAAAACCCGGGTTTGCAAATGGTTTTGGAAATTTTTGGTTAAAAAATTTTTTTTTTTTCCCCAAAATCGAAACCCGAGATATACATTTGTTGGTCTTGGCCGGGGAACACAGGGTGAAAAAAGCTAGCTTCTACCCCCAAGGGGCCCCAAGGAGTTTTAAAAAAGAAAATTTGTATTTTTGGGTTTGCTGTAGCGCCCCCTAGGGCCAAAACGGGGGGTCTTACTCTGATGGGTTTTGTCCCCATATTTGAGGCCCCCATCGGGGGCATTTAAAGTCTCTGGGCCTTAGGGTTTTTGGGCTGCACGTTTGGTTTTGGGTTTTTTTTTTTTTTTTCCAAATAGAAATTTAAACAATAGGTTTTCAGCACAAAAGTGTTTTAAACACCTCAATAGGTTTTCAGCACTTCGTGCTTGAACACCTAATAAAAATCCTTACAAAAAACAATAGGGTTTCAAGCACTTCGTGCTTGAACCCCTAAAAAAAATCAGCACAAATACAATAGGTTTTCAGCACTTCGTGCTTGAACACCTTAAATAGCTGCAAGCAGCAATAACCGGGGCCAAGCGCAAAGAAGACGACAAGACATGTCAACATGTGTCAGACCAACTGCAGCAAGGACCAATTTAAGACATTTAAAGATTAATTAGGCAAAATGGCTTAAAAATTCACACTATTAACTAAAAATGTGATTTAATGGATTTTCACTTTTGACCAATAGGTGGCGTAGTTACAAAAACGATGTGATGTGGTCAGAGTTGGTGACAATGACAAACCTTAAGACCAGTGGCTTTAAAAAATACGCAGATTTATTCAAAAAGTTTTTAGAAATTATGTTATAACTTTTGACAAGGGGGGCGCTGTCTCAAAATTTTTTTGAGTACCTTCGGGGGGCATGGGCTGATGGCACAGCGATTTTGTAATTTTACCCCCCAATGCATTCATTAGAATAGCAGTTACTTTTCTATTATAGCGCCCAAGAGGTCAATCCCACCATTTTTTTTTGTGACCTAAAAGTGACCCCATACATTGTGTGAAAATTTGGTGAAAATATTTTTTTGTTTTGGGTTATATACATTTTGTAAATAAACACATAAAAAATGACTGACCGTGATTTTGGGTTGGTTTTTACTACCCATATCAATATTTTCCTTTGGCATTTACGTAAGCCTATCGACCTAGGTTTCCAAATTTTCTGGGGGGGTTTTTTCCGATGGAAAAGGTTTTTCGAAGATTATGGGAAAATTTTTTTTTAAGCGCTAAATCACAACGCTACACAAACCGAAAAAAAAACCCTAAGCATTTTTGGTATCTGTGGACTCGGAAGGATTCGGGACCCCAAACAGATGACTCCCGTAAAAATAGGTAAAAAAAACAAACAGATTATCGCTTTTAAAAAAATAAATTTTTGCCACTAGGTCGTGTTTCGAAACTTCTCAGGCCTTCAGGATGTACTGGACCCCATACCGGTTTGTAACAATTCTTCCATCGTTCATAAAATACAGCATTTTTAGCCATAATTAAAAATCCCCGACAGCCAAAATGGCCGATCTGGGAAAATTTGGATATCTGTCGCTGGGATGACGCCCTGAATCTAACAAGACCAATTTTATTTTTTTTGGAAAAAAGTTCGTAGTTTAGAGCAAAAAAGCAATTTTTCGTATTTTGGGACCAGTAGGTGGCCTGCGCGAAACGCAGCATGGCCCAGGTCATGCTTGTAATGACAGAAACCAAAGTTTGGTTGAATACGATAAAGCGTTGGGGAGATACAGCCTTATGTTGTTTCGCAGCCTATTTTAAAATTAATTTGCTGGGTATTCGAGAACAACTTGCACGTTTTTTTTGAAATTCCATAATTTTTTGTCAGCACGGGCTGGAGATGATTGTTCAATTTTTGTGAAATCGGGAAAAACGGGCCTAGGAGGATTCAAAAAGTACTTTTTTCGGTAATTACAAATGGGGGACAAATTGTCGGAAGGAAAATACGCATAGGGTGCAATCGAATCGGATGAGCCAAGGGAAAAAGAGGACAAAGGTTTGTGATTCTAGCCATTATGGGTTTAAAAGTTAAAGAAAACATAGTAAAATTTTGGGCAGTTTGGGGGCGCAGAGGGGTGAGTTGGAGACTCCAAATTTCTCGGTGACTTTTCGACTGTCCCCCTTTTCATGTACCAAATTTCATAACTTCCCCAAAGGTTTTTATGGGCTGCAATAACGCCCAGTCGGAAAAGAAAAATAAAAAAACCGGAAACGATACAATAGGTGCCACCGACCTTCGGTGCTTTTGGGCCCCCAAATTTAAAACTGCAAGCAGCCATTATCGGGGCAAACAGATAAGACGACAAGACATGCCAAAATTGGAAAATGTCAGACCAACGCAACAAAGACAAAAAGACATTTAAAGACAATTGGGCGAAAGGCTGAAAAATCTAGAAATCAAATAAAAATATATTTAAAGGAGTACACTTTTGACCAATAGGGGGCCCCGTTCAAATTGATGTGAGTGGCAGGGGGAGGTGACAATACACATACAAGTTTGGTGTCAAAATGTCAAAAGGGATTGCAAAGTTTAAACATTTATAGTCATTTTGGCAGCTTGCCTCAAATTTGCTCTGCGGAACGAAAACGGTTTCATCTATCGCCACGAAATCTATAACTTTTAGTCGGCACGGTCGGGAGATGATACGATTCGTTTTGGTAAAAACGAAAAACGGCTAGGAGGATTCGAAAAGTGGGTTTTTGACTGAAAATCAAATGGGGGACAGGAAGTTCGGCCAAAAAAGGGAAAAACCCTGTATCTAGTTCTCAGCTTGACCCAATGAATCTATTAAGACCAGTGCTTTTCCAAACAGGCAGATTTATTCAAAAGTTATTGCCTTTTGGAAATTTTTTATAACTTTTGACCACAAGGGGGGCGCTTTTTTCGAATATTTTTAGTACCTTCGGGGGTGGTGTTGTTGGAATTTCTGAGTTTTTTAAAATTTTTAAATCAATGCATTTTTTATTAAGAAATTTATTTCACAAAACTCATTGAAGTCAAGGGGAATTTTTCATTTTTTGTTCTTATAGCGCCACCGAGGCTCAGTCCCCAATTTTTTTTAGTTCCTCAGAGTAGCCCATACTATGTGTGTAAATTTTTTGGTGAAAATATCTAAATTCACTTCAGAGTTATAGACATTTATATGAAAAAAAACTAAAAAATGACTGACACGGATTTTGTTTGAATTTTACTCCCCCTTACTATCATATTTGCTTTGGGCATTAGCATTACCCTACGACCTTGTTTCCAAACTTCGGGCGGGGTTTCGTCCGATGGGACAACGGTTTCGAAGATAACCCCAAATTTTTTTTTCCGCTAAATCGCAACCTCACAAACCGTAAGACGAAACCCACTGTTTTGGTATCGTTGGACTCGGCAACGATCAGGAGCTCAAAAAGATGACTCTCTAAAATAAGTCGACCCACCCAAGTTATAAGCTTTTAAAAAAAAAAGTTCACCACTAGGGGGCGCTTTTTCGAAACTTCTCAGGCTCCTTCAGGAATGTACTGATCCCCCATACCGAGTTTCGTAAAAAATTCTTTCATGCGTTCAAAAATACGCATTTTACCATAATTAAAAAAGGGCCGACAGACAAAAGGGCCGATAGGGAAAAAATTGGATATCAGTCGCCCGGGTATGACCCCCTAATCTAAGGGGGCCACTTTTATGATTTTTGACAAACCTTCAGGGTTATGACAAAAAAGCCTTTTTATATCTCCGGACCAGTGGGTGGCGCTGCGCCAAAACGCGCAGTTCCCCAGTCAGCTTGTGATGACGTGTACAAATTTTGGTTAAAACGATAAAGCTTGCGGAATACACCCTTAAGTTTTTTTTTCGCAAGCGCTACAAAAAATTATTTGCACGTTTTAAAAAACGTTTGACAATAACTTAAATTTCCCATAACTTTTTGTCCCCCCACCCTGAAGATGTTTTTGGTGAAATTTTGGTGAAAACGGCATGGGCCTAGGGGAGTCGAAAAAGTAGGTTTTTTCTGAAATTCAGGATAGCGCCAAATTTTATAGGGAAAATGACGTAAAGGGGGGCAATCGAATCGGCATGAGTCAGGAAAAAGGGGGGAAAAAAAATTTTGATGATGGGCCTTACGATTAAAAAGTATTAGCATAATAAAAAAAAAATTTTGGGGACGGGTGGTGGCGCAGGGGGAAAACTTAGAGACCCCAAATTGGGTATTTAATGTTGGGACTGTCCCTATCAAAATTTTCAAACCAAAACAACTTTCCCCCGCAATGGGTTTTCTAGGGCTGCCATAGACCCCAGTCAAGAAAAAAAATAATAATAAAACGGGAACAGATAAAAAAGGGCCCCGCCCCTTTTCGGTGCTTGGCCCCTAAATATAGCGCAAGCAGCAATAAGGGGGGCCAAGCGCAAAGAAGACGCAAGACATGTCAAATGTTCAGACCAACTGCAGCAAGGAGCAATTTAAGAATTTAAAGATTTTTTAGGCAAAATGGCTTAAAAATCAACAAATTAAAAAAAAAATTGGGGATTTAATGGATTATCACTTTTGACCAAAGTGGCGTATTACAAAAACGATGTGATGTGGGCAAGTCTGGTGACAATGACAAACCTTAAAACCATGCATTTAAAAAACCAGATTTTTCAAAATTTTTAGAAATTTTGTTATAACTTTTGACCAAAAGGGGGCGCTTCTCGAAATGTTTGAGTACCTTAGGGGGATGGGGCTATGGCACCTGCTGTTTTTTTAATGTTAAAACCAATCATTCTTAAAAATAGCAGTTTAGTTCATTAAAGCGCCACCAAAAACTCAAAACCCCCCATTTTTTTTTTTTGACCCAAAAATGAGCCCATACAGTGGTGTAAAAATTTTTGGGGAAAATACTCATTTAGTTTTTGGGGTTAATACATTTTGTAATAAACACTAAAAAATGACTGACATGACTTTGATTGGGTTTTACTACCCCCTTACTATCAAATTTTCGCATTTGGGCATTACGTATAGCCATGACTATGTTTCCAAACTTCTGGCGGTGGTTTCGTCCGATCGGGGCAACGGTTTTGAAGATATCGGCAAAGTTTTTTAACCTAAATCACAACGCTACACAAACCGTAAAAAAAAACCTAAGCAATTTGATATCTGTGGGCTCGCAAGGAAAAAAGGGGTCCCCAAAATGACTCCCGTGAAAATATGTCAACACAACCAGAGTTTTCGCATTTTAAAATTCAATTTTTCCACTGGTGGCGCTGTTTCGAAAATTCTCAGGCTCCTTCAGGGGGATCGTACGATGCCCTACCGTTTTCTAACAATTTTCATGCCCTTCATAAAATACAGCATTTTTTGCACATAATTCAAAATGGCCCACAGCCAAATGGCCGTCGGGAAAAAGGTATCTGTCGACTCGGGATGACGCCCCGAATCTAACAAGACCAACTTTATTTTTTTGGACAAACTGTTCTGTTATTTACAAAAAAAACAATTTTTTGTATCTCTGGACCAGTAGGGGCGCTCGCCGAAACGGCAAAGTACCCCAGGTCATGCTGTAAGACATTACCAATTTGGTTTGAATACGATAAAGCGTTGCGGAGATACAGCCTTATTCGTTTCGCAACGCTACTTAAAAAATTTAAATTTTTTGGGGGATTCGAGAACAACTGCAGCGTTTTTTTAAATTTCCCTAACTTTTGTCAGACGGTCTGGAGAGATCGGTTCAATTTTTGGAGAATCGGAACAACGGCCAGGGGGGTTGAAAAAGTACTTTTTTGGATAATTTCAAATGGCGGACAAATGCGTACGGAAAAAAGACGCAAAGGGGGCAATCGAATCTGCATGAGCCCAAGGGAAAAGAGGACAAAGGATTGTGTTCTAGCCATTAGGTTCAAAAGTAAAAGCATAAACAGGTAAAACTTTGGACAGTTGGGGGCGCTAGAGGGGTTGAGTTGGGGAAACCCCAAAATTTCTCTGGGGTTTTCAGACTGTCCCCCACGTGTACCCAAATTCTAACTTTCCCGCAAACTTCTATGGCTGCCTAGACGCCCAGTCGGGGAAAAAACGGAAGAATAATAAGAACCGGGGGGAAAAGATACAATGGTCCACCCAAAACCTTCGGGGCTTGGCCCCCAATAATAATAAGAACCGGAACAGAAACCAAAAGGGGCCACCGCACCTTCGGTGTTGGCCCCCAAAATAGCTGCAAGCACCTTAAACGGGGCAAGCAGTAAAGACGATAAGACAAGCCACATGGCTGAAAAAGTCAGACCAACTGAAAAAAAGAGCAATTTAAAAACATTTTAAGAGAATTCGGCAAATGGTCGAAAAATCTGCATACGAACTTATGAGATGATTAAAAAGGTTTACACTTTCGACCAATAGGTGGGCAGTTATGAACTCGATGTATGGGTCAGAGTGAAGTGACAATGACCATACAAAATTAGTTGTCAAAAGTCGAGACATTGCAGTAAAAGCCTTAAATCATTTTTGGGGCCCTGTCAACTTTGCTGCTGCGGTAAAACAAAACGGTTTTGTCTTCGACACGAAAACCATAAATTTTGGTCGGGGAAACTCTGAAGAGATACATTCGATTTTGGTTAAAATCACAAAGGTCTAGAGGAGTTCGAAAAGTAGCTTTTGAATGAAAATCAAAATGGGGACGGAAATTCGGCCAAAAAGGAAAACCCGGGGATCTATGTTTCACGTGGGCCGAAGGGAAACTAAAAAAACCCCTGGCTTTCAACGGCAAAATTTTTTTTCAAAATTTATTAGACCCTTTTTGGAAAATTTGTTATAACTTTTGACCACAAAGGTGGGGCTGGTTCGAAATTTTTTTTAATTACCCCTTCAGGGGATGGTTTGTTGGCACATTCTGAGTTTCTTAATTTTACATCAAAGCATTTTTTTTTATATACATTTTTTTTCACAAAAATCTATTGAAATCAATGGAATTTCATGTTTTGTTCTATTAAAGCGCCACCAGAGGCTTCAGTCCCACAATTTTTTTATGTGTCCTCAGAGTGAGCCCAACGTATGTGTGCCCCAATTTTGGTGAAAATATCTCAATTCACTTCAGAGTTATAGACATTTATATGAAAAAACACGTAAAAAAATGACTGACACATGACTTTGTTGAATTTTACTACCCCTTACTATCAATATTTTCGCATTTGGCATTAGCGTATAGCCATCGACCTATGTTTCCAAACTTCTGGCGGGGGTTTTCGTCTCGATCGGACAAGGGGTTTCGAAGATATAGCCAAATGTTTTTTTCGCGCTAAAATCGCAACGCTACACAAACCGTAAGACGAAACCCAGCATGTTTGGTATCGTTGGACTCGGCAACGATTCAGGAGCTCAAAAAGATGACCCCGGGAAAAAAATAAGTCGACCACACCCAAAGTTATAAGCATTTGAAAAAAAAAAGTTCACCACTAGGTGGCGCTATTTCGAAACTTCTCGGGCTCTTTCAGGGCATCGTACTGATGACCCATACCGAGTTTCGTAACAATCCGTTCAATGCGTTCAGAAATACAGCATTTTAGCACATAATTCAAAAAGGCCGACAGACAAAATGGCCGATAAAGGAAAAATTGGATATCAGTCGACTCGGTATGACGTCCTGAATCTAACAAGAAACCCAAATTTTATTATTTTTGGACAAACTGTTTAGAATTATAAGCAAAAAAGCCATTTTCATATCTCCGGACCCGTAGGGGGCGCTGCGCCGAAACACTGCATGTTATCCCCAGATCAAGCTTGTGATGACATGTACCAAGTTGGGGTCAATACGATAAAGCGTTGTGGAATACAGCCTTAAGTCCATTTTTGCGAGCGCTACGAAATATTTGTTCGGTGGGGTTTATCAAAAACGGTTTGACGAATCAACATTTTTCTAATAACTTTTGTCGGCATGCCTGGAATGACGGTCAATTTTCGTGGAAATCGGAGCATCGGCCTAGAGGAGTTCGAAAAAGTACTTTTATTGAACAATTCAAAATGGCGGCCATATTTTTATGACGGAAAATGACGTCATAGGGAGCATTCGAATCGTCATGAGCTCAGGAATCAGAGGAAAAAAGAATTTTCTTGATAGGCCGTACGGTTCAAAAGTTATTAGCATAAAAAAAGGTGAAACTTTGGACGGGGTGGGGGCGCTAGAGGGAATGAGTTAGAGACACCAAAATTGGTGTATTTAATGTTGGGACTGTCTTCTATCAAAAAGTCAAACCAAAACAACTTTCCCGCAAACGGTTCTATGGGCTGCCATAGACGCCCAGTCGGAAGAAGAAGAAGAAGAAAAGGAATAAATAAAATATAGCTGAACAGTCAAAACCGGGGCCAAGCGAAAGAAGCTAAAACAGATGCCATCATGGGTGGGAGTGGCAAAACCAAAACTGCAGCAATGAGCAATTAAAGAAAATTTAGGAGAACTTTGGATAAATGGCTAAAAAATCATGATACAGCAATTTTAAAGATAATTTAGGGTTTATCACTTTCGCCCAAATATGGTTTGGCGCAGTTTACAAAATGATGTGAATGTGGCAAGTGAAGTGACAAAGACAAACATATAAAATTTGGTGTCAATTTTCCCAAGGCATGCAGAGATCACCCCAAAATTTAGTGCTTTTAGCATCAATGCTCAATTTTGCTGCTCGCTATAACGAAAAACGGTTATATCTATCGACACGAAATCTATAACTTTTAGTCGGCAGGGTCCCTTAGGATATCCCGATTCGATTTTTTTGAAAAATCGGACAAACGGTCCTGGGAAGGAGTTCGAAAAATAGTTTTTACTAAAAACAAGATGGCGGACGGGAAAGTTCCCCCAAAAAAAAAAACCCGGGGTATCTATGTTCTCAGCTACCCAAGGAATTATTAAAAAACAGTGGCATTTCAACAGGCGTTGATTTAAAAATTTAAAAATTTAGTTTTATTCAAAAGTTTTAGCCTTTTGGAAATTTGTTATAACTTTTGCCCAAGGGGGCGCTGTTTCGAAATATTTTTAGTACCTTCGGGGATGGGGTTGTTTGGGACTTCTGAGTTCTTATATAATCAATGCATTTGTTTTAGATTAGCTTTTATTTCACCAAAAATCTATTGAAGTCAATGGGAATTCATGTTTGTTCTATTATAGCCACCAAGAGGCTCAGTCCACAATTTTTTTTATGTGTCCTCAGAGTGAGCCCATACATGTGTGTCAATTTTGGTGAAAATATCTCAAAACACTTCAGAGTTATAGACAATTATATGAAAAAACACGTAAAAAATGACTGACACGTGACTTTTTGAATTTTAAATACCCCTTACTATCAAAAATTTTCGCATTTGGGCATTAAACGTATAGCCTATCGACCTAGTTTCCAAACTTCTGGCGGTGGTTTCGTCTCGATCGGACAAGCGGTTTTTGAAGATATAGCCAAATGTTTTTTTCGCGCTAAATCGCAACGCTACACAAACCGAAGACGAAACCCAGCATGTTTGGTATCGTTGGACTCGGCAACGATTCCAGGAGCCTCAAAAGATGACTCCGTGAAAATAAGTCCCAAACCACACCCACAGTTATAAGCATTTGAAAAAAAAAGTTCACCACTAGGTGGCGCTGTTTCGAAACTTCTCAGGCTCTTTTAGGCATCGTACTGATGACCCAAACCGAGTTTTCGTAACAATCCGTTCATGCGTTTAGAAAATACAGCATTTTAAGCACATAATTCAAAATGGCCGACAGACCAAAAAGGCCGATATGGAAAAATTGGATATCAGTCCACTCGGGATGACGTCCTGAATCTAACAAGACCAATTTTATTATTTTTGGACAAACTGTTCAAAGTTATAAGCAAAAATAGCCATTTTTCATATCTCCGACCATAGGTGGCGCTGCGCCGCAAACGCTGCATGTGTCCTCAGATAAAGCTTGTGATGACAATTACCAATTTGGTGTCAATACGATAAAGCGTTGTGGAGATACAGCCTTAAGTCCGTTTTTGCGAGCGCTACGAAATATTTGTTCGTGCGTTTACAAAAACGGTTTAGAATTTTAACATATTCTAAAACTTTTTTGTCGGGATGCTCTGGAGATGATCTGGATCAATTTTCGTGGGAAAACGGAGCATCGGCCTAGGAGGAGTTCGAAAAAGTACGTTTATTGAACAAATTCAAAATGGCGGCCAAATTTTTATGACGGAAAATGACGTCCCTAGGGGGCATTCGAATCGTCATGAGCTCAGGAATCAGAAAGGGAAAAAAAAATTTTCTTGATAGCCGTACGTTCAAAAGTTATAGCATAAAAAAACTGAAATTTTGGACAGGTGGTGGGGCTAGAGGGATGAGTTTGGAGACACCCAAAAATTTGGGGTATTTAATTTGGACTGTCCTCTATCAGATGTAAACCAAAAACCCCTTTCCCCCAAACGGTTTTTATGGGGTGCCAAGACGCCCCGGG